>JAMLFT010006842.1:0-15544 GCA_026544285.1 Pachyrhizus erosus
AAATATATAACCAATACATCATTAAATTTAATAAATATATTAATGAACACTATATAAAAAAAATATCATTTTATTTATATATTTATATAAATACTATATTATTAATGTTAAATAATATATTAACATTTAAACTCAAATTTACTTTATATATACATATATATAATTACTGAGATACTCACATTCTTTTTTTAATTAAAATAAGATAACATTCTATACCAAAATTATAGAATAAAAGAATTAAATATCTCTTTTATTTTTATTAATTTTTTTAAAAAAATATTATAGTCATTTAACATCTCTCTTTAAAAATAACAACAAAAGAAACCTCATTTCTGCCTCCTCTTATGTCTCACAAGTATGCGTCTAGCAATGTGCATTCTGCTTTTTCCACAACTCTTTTACCCCTCCCATCATTGATTCTAATGTTTCATGCCATCATTCCATCACTATGGAATACAAATGAAAGAGAGGAAGAAATATTAGACAGCGGGTCAAAATTGGTTATAATATCTATAATTCAGTTTGTAGCAAAATTATTTTAAGTAATAATTAAAGTAATGATCGTCTTAATTATTTAACCAAAAAAATCCTAAAAAAAACTATTAAACGAAGAAGATTTTCCTCATCTTGTATGCTCGTAATATTCTTCTCCACTCATTAACAAATATGATTTCGGGTTGCGTGTTTGGTTTATTGAGTTTTATTTTATAAAATGTAAAAATGGTTGCTTTGTAGACCAATGGTGGTTGTTAGAAGAAGATGAATGCAAAGTTGCAAAGTCTCAACTTTTGGGTTAGACAACTTGAGAGATGGCATCCGGAGAGGAGAGAGAACGAGTGAAGAAAGAGAAATATTTTTTTTAAAAAAAATTAATTACTAAAATGCTTTTAAATTAAATTTACAAAAACAAAAAAAAAATGATTTTTTTCTTTCAATTCTTTTATAAAGATAGCTAACATACTCCAATTAAATAAGAAATGTAAGTATGTTATTAATTCCTATATACGGAATATGAAAATAATTCTTTTTATGTAAAATTGATAATTATCAATCTCAACTTTTTATGTTAAAATAGACATTTAAGATAAAAATATTAACATGAAAATTTACTTTGATGATCATTATAAACTATCATCACCATCATTAAAAATACCAACATTTAAGATGTTGTTTTACTAATATCAATATCACTATTACTATTAATAATGATGATTTGGGTTTTTTTTTATCTTAATCAATGATTTCTTAACTTATAAACTTGATTATAAAAGGAAATATATTATCAATATTATTATACGTTAATTTAAGAAAAATAAAAAAGGATCAACTCAATTTAATTAGGCTATATAGTTGTTCCAAAAAAAGAATGATCAAACCCATTCAATATGATTTAAACTCGTCTTAACTCACAGTTGTTAAGAGGTAAGAAGGCTAAACATGCTTGGCAACATATTTGACACTCATTTGTTTGGTCTATAGACTATATGGTCCCTTTGTATCTTTTTTTTTTTTTTAATTTTAATTTGTTCAACAACGATCGAATGAATAGAACTGGTTTCGATTTAAAGTCTCGTTATAATTTGCTCTTCTTTTTTGGTTTTAACAAAATTTGGGGGATAATACTATATGTTTTGAAATTGGTGTATCAATCCAATAAGATGCATTAGCATTACCCTACTCTGATTTGTCTGTGTAACAGCTAGAATTTTCCTTGTATATGTTTTATTAAATAAAAATTTGCATACTTATGAAAAAAAAAGAAACAACTGAAAAAATTATGTTCTGTACCTAAACAACATAGTAATCATGGTAATGAAACTTCATGTTACTTCACGTATACAGTTATCCTAAAAGTTTTAAATCTACTTAAAAAAAAAGTTATAAATCTAATTTAATTGAAACTATAAAAATGAAATTGCTTGCAAGAGAAATTTTGTATTTATTATTATTAAATAAATATTAAAAAAATGCTAACATCATATTATTAATATACTCTTTCTAACTCACCATGTCTTATTAGTTAAAATTTATTAAAAATTATAAAATTATATAAATTTCACTTTTTTATGTAATGAATATTAATTATGATTGTATAAATTTTAATCATTAATAAAAAAATATTACTAATACTCCTCTATTTTGTAGTATATTCTTAATTATTAATTAAAATATATTAAAATAATAAAATTACATGAGTCTGGTTTTTTTTATTTAATAATCATTCATTCATAATAAATTTATAATTTTTAATAAATTTTAACTAATAATAAAGAATATGTCAAAAAGAATGTAAAATTTACACTTCTCATCATTATTCTTATTAAAAATATTAATAAAATATTTTTTTAACACATTTTTATTATTAATTAAATTTTTATAAATAATTATAAAATTTTATAAATCTTATTTTTTATATTCTTATTTAACAAACTTTACTCATAATATTATAATATTTGATAAATTTAATTTTAACTAATAATAATAATAACAAAAATATTAGTTACATGATCTCTAACACATACTTCTAAACATATTTTTTATTATTAATTAAAATTTATTAAAAATTATAAATTTTTATAAATTTTATTTTATATTTAATAAATCTCTCTTCTAATTTTGTAGTTTCAATAAATTTTAATAAATGTGTCAGATATGTTGGTGGTAGTTACTCTCATAATAACATATGGGAAACAGAAAAGAGAATGTGTCAGAAAGAATATTATAGAAAGTATCATAATAAAGTACTCCAGTTTAATTTTAAGGGGTAAGGTGAGTTATTTTTTGACTCTTCGTTTCTCTATCTCTGTTCCTTAAAAGCAAATACCCACTTCACTTTCTTCTGTTTCAACTTTCAACCAACAAATCCAAGACATGTTTCTCGTGTGATGTTGTCGTTCTTATGCTTCTTGCAGTTCTACAATTACGTGGTTAGCAATGTTCGTTCTTCTTCTTTTACTTGGGTTCCATAGTTTTAATACCAATGTAACAGTATAGTTTCCATAACCTTGTAGTTTTGAGCCATCTTCTGTTCACTCTTCTTCTACTTGGGTTCTTTAGTTTTGATTCCAATGGAACAGTGTAGTTCTCGTAAACTAGTAGTTTTGTCTGGCTCTCAAAGTTTTACACTTTTACTACTAATGGTTAATGTTGAGGAAACACAAAAATGAAGTTCCTTAATTTTTATTTTACTTCAACATTTCTTAGTTTAAACTTAAATAATTACTTTATTTATTTGTTCTCTCTGATACAGTGATGATACAACGAACTTAGGAAACTGGTTGGTGGAGTCGATAGTTCTTAGTTGTTTCTTAGCTGCTAAGTCATGGTATGTTCTTGTTCCCTTTCGAAGTTTACTATTAGCTCAAGGTTAAAACTTCCTATGATTAATTTTTTCTCTGCCATTAACTTTAATTTTGAATACTTAGTGATTGGATTTATTAATTACAAGTTTGGTAGTTAGAATATTGATTAATTTTTGAACTCTCATTAGCTTTATTGAGTTTTTTTGGTTGAAAAATTATGTAGGATTTAGAAGGTGCTAGCTCTGCGAATGACTATGATTGGAACAGTGATGACGAGCTTGAGGTGTTTGGGATACCTTTCTTGGATCCAAGCAATTCTAGTCAACTAAGTCAAGAGAGCAGTGAACATAATGTGGCGGTAAATCCTGCATCCAATTACTTCACATTGATTTTGCTAAGTTTCAGGATTTCAGCGCTCTGAAGTTCTAAAGGTATACAGTTTACTTATAATGATATAGATGGATCAAAGGGTTTTTCTGGTCTAATCTCATGTCCGGCGGTTAACTCCACACTTCATCTGACTGACCCTTTGTTTGTTAGCAAAAATGACTCGTGGACATTAAGAAACTATTTGACACAAAGTGAGAGAAAGAGAGATAAAAGAAAGAAGTTATATATGATACATCAGATAAAAAAAAACGAAATAGAAAAAAAGGATGGATGTTAAAGAGATGTTTGGAGTAGAAAATTTTTAAAGCAATTGTTTGTTTGAGAGGACAGAAAATAAAAAGAAAAAATTTTAAAATTTGAATTGATGAAAAAATAGAAGGAAAAAAATTGAAGAAAAAATAAAAAGTCAATTTTTTTGCTATTTTTATTTTCATTTTTTTTCTTCAGTCAAACAAAAGAAAATGCATAGTTGTCTGTGTTAAAGAAAGTTTGATTTTTTAATTATTGCTTTAAAAATCTTGAAGTATTCTGTGTTCTGTTTAGGAGAGTAGCTCAAGTTGCTTGAGCGCTACACATTCCAAGCTTATTCATCTCTTTGTGGGAATGGGATTTTCCAGAGAGACAGTGGTCAAAGCAATTGGTGAAAATGGTTGTTTTTCCTGTCAATAACAATTACTAGTTTACTACTAGTAGTATTGGTCTTGAATGATAAGATGTTGGTTTTTGTCCGTGATAGGAGGAGATAATGAGAAAGACATTATGGAAACTCTGCTAACTCTTACTGCTGTGAGTATACTTTAAGTCAACCAGTGGGTTTTCAGTTATTTCAATTTTTTAAGTTATTAGTTTTCACTTCCGGGATTCAGTGCATTATATTTGTACTGTTGAATAACCTGAGTGTAGTGTTGTTTCATTCAGTAAAGATTCATTCTTTCACTTTTCCCTATTTTCTTCAGTTCTTTACTCTTTCTGAACTAGTTCTATCACAGTGGGCTAGAGAATCCTACTCTTGCTTTTCCTACCATGATACACTCTAAAACTTCACATTCATCCCTGTAATAGCAATTCTTTTGCTCTACTCTGTTCAAACTTCAATATACATAAAAAACTGTGCACTTCTATTCATTAAGCCATTAAATCATATAATTATAATTCTGAAGTACTGCAGTGACCATATTATTATTCATTATTATGCATGCATTCGTGTAAATTATCTGAATTCTAGGAATCATTTAGTTAGCGATTCTTCTGTGTACCGAGCTTACTGAGCTCGCTGCTAATTGACCAGAACTTGAAATAGCTGTAAAAAGAAAATCAAACTAGAATTAATTTAAACCCTTTTGAGAGGCAAAGCTCAGTAGTGTAAAAAGGAATTAAAAACCTGGAGTAAGACCAGCCATGTCATTGGATTACCAGCTTACCACTACTGCCATGCCAGATGAGGTCTAATTTAATTATAAGATTCACCATTACCTGTATATGATCTTCAATATTTTGACACAAGGTTGATAAATCAACTTTGGTACTTCTAATAGTAAGCCCGCATGTCATTTCTCTAAGTTAATGGGTCACATATATGATATATCTATATTGTGAAAGTATAGAAGTTTGCAGCTAGTGGATATATTATAGATCGTGATTGATTATGTATATATGAAGCATTTATAACAATAGGCTCTTTTACAAATAGCCACATGAGCTGAAACTAGAAAGTGATATTCTTTGCAGACACAGATTTAATTTGGATGGTCTGGTTCATTTTGCTGACATTGTGATATAGATTCCATTTAACTGGTTCCTTTTATGCAGGAAAAACCCTTAACAGTAGAGAAAGACGAGACATTGTCCATACTTGTCAATATGGGATACCCTTTTGAGGAGGCTTTGACAGCTATAGACAAATGTGGTGCGTTTACTGTATAATGGTTGTTAGACTTATACATGTTATTAACACTTTTTAAGTTTCTTATTTCTTTTTCTTCTGTTTTTCCACTACCAGCAGCATTAAATGATCTCAGATGGTTAATTAAATCCTGAAAAATGAGCTAACTGACTTTCTGTTTTTAAAATTGAGCTTAGATTGATCTGTTTGCGTTCTCACACATTTCCTTGTTAAAGTGATAATTTCAACATAGAAAAATAGTACAGGAAGATTTTGACTGAACGAAGGGGATTGATGCATGTGGAATATCTTGACTTCAATCAAGTATGTCGTTGACCATATAGTCGACCGGATTAAGAAAATCTTTAAAAAACACATGAGGAAATGGCAACATCGATCAATATATCCACTATATGTTGCAATACTTATAATTGGCATTGTTAGTGGTTAGCACGACAGATAACTTTTGTGGCTGCTGAGGTATTCATTGTGCTGATCCTATAAAATGTCATAAAGTCCTTAAGTGTTATTTTTTGGCAATTAGTTTAGATTTTCTAGCTTAGGAATATGGGAAATTAACCCGGGACACTTCACCTTTGTGGGAGCATGTGTGCTTGCTTACATGGCTACATGCAATTAGTTTCAGTTAGGATAGAAGAGGACAAATTGTGGACATCTTAATGCCAGTCTTAGGTCTTCACAACATTTCTGGGTATCTCTTTGGTTTTAATACAAAGCAAATTATTTGTCATAAAATCAATTGAGTTTTACTAACTTGTAATGTAAGGATACAGGGCTCCTATTTTCCATGTAGCACGTAGAAATTTGTCTAGTGGCGGTTCTTTAATATCTTGGTTTCTCACTATAACATGTGGCAGGTCCTAAAGCCCAGATCAGTGAGCTGGTAGATTTCATTAGTGCTTCTCAGTTAGAAAAGGAACTTGACTCTCTTCAAGAGCCGCCTAACAATGAACATGATGCATCTGTTTATACACATACAAAGGTGTGGCTTACAATCCTATCAAATTAGTTCTCAGGATTCTAATTAAAATGTCAGTAAAGCCAGTAGTTTTTCTCAAATTATGTTATATCTTCAGCCGTGTCAGCCAAGTGATGAATATTATCTTCATACAAGCAAGAAAGTAAAAGTCCTCAATAATAAATGGAAAGACGGAATCTGCTGGCCAAGAGAGAAGATTACATCAGCAGTTGATATGGAGATGATACATCCCTCTGGTCCAATAACAGGATTTGGTCTACCCAATGAAGTCTGTCCAGTGATTTCAAGAAAGCTCCCAAGAGTAGCAAATAAACCATACTTCTATTTTGAAAACGTGGCTCTTGCTCCTAAAGGAGTTTGGAAAAGTATATCACGTTTTCTATATGACATTGAGCCAGAATTTGTTGATTCCAAATACTTTTGTGCTGCAACCAGGAAAAGAGGATATGTCCATAATCTTCCCATCCACAACCGCTCCCCCCTGCTTCCTATCCCACCACTCACTATCCATGAGGCTTTTCCGACGACTAAAGAGTGGTGGCCTTCATGGGATAGAAGAACAAAGCTCAATTGCCTTCTTACTACCGTAGCTCCAGCCACAGTTACAGATCGAATAAGGAAAATCCTTGAAAATTTTGGTGATGAACCTCCTCGACATGTCCAAGAAAATGTACTTCAAGTGATTAGAAAGTGGAACTTGGTGTGGGTTGGAAAAAACAAATTGGCACCTCTTGAACCTGATGAATATGAGATGTTGCTGGGATTCCCAAGGGACCACGTCAGGGGTGGTGGAATCACCCGGACAGAGAGATACAGGTCACTTGGCAATGCATTTCAGGTTGTTATACCATTGAGTTTTACACTATATGTACTTTAAGTGTTTTTAGTATAATTAGAAGAGTTTTATGGTGATGATATGATAACGAAAAAAAAATCAATCTTTATTCTATTATAGGAAAAGTGTACAACTCGTAGTTAAAAGATAATTTTAAAAGTTCTAATCAAACTTAGGCTGCTTTTTATATTTTAACTCTCAAGATATTTGGGTAAACAACTTATTCATTAAGCTCTTACTACATCAGGACTTCATATATTTGACCATCGAACTAATTGAAATATGCTAAAAGGAATGTATTTTTGATGAATTAGACCAAAAAGGGTATTGAAATAAGTTAAAAAGCTTGAGTTGTGATACGCATAAAACAACTCATCCAACATTTTAAACAATATTTTGTGTTTATCTCTCTCTATGACATCATTTGTTATATTTCATAATTTTTAGTTATATCGTTTGTTGTATGAGTATGGTTTCTCAAAAAGCTTATAGGAGTCATAGGTTTAAATAAGATTTCCATAAGTTTTTTCAAACACCCTCCTAGTTTCCTTTGAAAATGCTCTTTGACTGCAAGTAAATGGAATTTCAGGTTAATACAGTTGCCTACCACCTTTCGGTGTTGAAGGATCGCTTTCCAAATGGCATTAATGTCCTGTCTCTCTTTTCTGGCATTGGTGGTGCTGAGGTTGCTCTGCATCGACTTGGAATAAAGCTTAAAAATGTGGTATCTGTAGAAATAGCCAAGGTGAACAGAAACATCATTCGCAGTTGGTGGGAACAGACTGACCAAAAGGGAAACCTAATTGAGGTTGAAGATGTACAGAAAGTCTCTTTAAATGAGCTGAGGCAGTGGATAACCAAGTTTGGTGGATTTGACCTCATCATTGGTGGTAGCCCCTGCAACAACCTTTCTGGCAGTAATAGAGTTAGTAGACATGGACTGGAGGGAGAGCAATCTTCACTTTTTTACGAATATTTTAGAATTGTTGAGGGAGTAATGGAAATACAGAGAAATGGGCTTCTTTGAAACAAAACTGTACAGCAGTGGATTTTTTTAATTCCCAGTTTTGTAGGTAAACCAAATTATTAAGGAACAACTGAAAACTAAGTACGAATAATAGGAGGAGGAGAATCCAATAGATCTACGAAATTTAACATAATAATGGTAATGTTTTTATGTTCTTTTAGTCTCACCTGGTTTTGCTTACATCCATGTGAACAGGAGTTTCTTTTTTTAGAAAGAAAAAGAAAAGGCAAAGGCTTAAACCGAGTGTTCTTATATGCTAACTGATTTGCACACAGGCAGTAATTTGTAACTGATATGCTAACAAAGTTCAATGAAAAGTTTGCTTAAAAATAAATTTCACTGCCGAGGCAACCTGGTCATAATTTTGTGATTAGACTCTTTGATTATATAAAATAATATTCCTCATACCCTTTTATAGCATTTTATTCAATCACAAAAGAAGTGTAGTTGAAGCCATGAAATATTTTCCTATTGTTTCAGCCACAAGGAAGGCAACGTGGTAAGGGAGGGCAATACAAGTTGGTGATAATCCGATCAATGGACAGACAATTAGGTAGGAGACGATTGATACAAATAATTTAGAAACAATGCTGACACCATTTTGTCAATATGAAATAAGATATGTACTTAAAATGCAAACTCCATTTCATATTGTCAAAGCATCCTTTGATTCCTCAATTTCGTTGTTCATAATCATAGTAATATAAGCAAGTCATCAATAATCAGGTAAAGTTCATTGAGAAAGAGGACAAATAATATCCATAGATACAGTCAATTTTTATTGTAGTTACAAATTACTTTGAGTTGAATATTAAGAACTCAGGCTGATAAATCACACAAAGAAAACAGTGACTTATATCCAGTTCTTGTTTTAAGTACTTATACTTTTGTAAGTTAAGACAGATACACCTCAACACTCGCAGTTTTTATCAATTGGCATACAGGGCAAACCTTGATAAATCCCTCACAATCCTTACACAAGCACAGGTGCCTACAAGGCATCAACAACATGGAGACTGCCTTTGCCTTGCATGCTCTGCAAGTCAGATTCTCCACATCTTGGTAGCTCTTGTGAGTAGAGTTTATAGGTGCAGCCGGAATGTTCAGGAAGTTATTAGGATCTATATATGAGGCATCATCATCAACTTCACTATCTCCAAACCCTTCCTTCCCTTGCTCAGCTCCTTGTGAGATTGCCTGCTGTAGGTTGTTCCTTAATGTATTGACAACCGACTCATTATACTTTGCTCTGTAATGCCAGCTGTGTGCTTCAATAGCCACCTGCTTTATTCTTTCTGCTAGCTCCCTATTTTTTCGGTTCATGTTTTCTATCTCCATGTCTTTTTCCTTCAGCTTCGTGCTAATACCTTTCTCAATGGAGGTAAGGAGAGCAGCAACGTGCTTTTGCTTCATGTCTCTCACTCCCTTTGACAATTGTTCCTTCTGTTTAAAAGTAATTGGAATAACATTTCAGAAAAGTGTGAACCAATAATTACAAAATTGATAATTCCATAATTAAGTATAACTCCTAGTTCTTATATCTTTGTGAAATAGAAAAAACAATCATTTAAAAGCTTTTTCCATTACAATACCCTCACCCTTGCTCAAAGATTTAAACATTTCAGATGAAATGTTCAAAAAGCAATAATTCTTCAAAAGAGTGACTCCTATTGAATTACGCAATGACAGGACAAACAAAACCAGATAATTCTACCAAAAATGACTGTAATGATATATTTTTAAAAGGCAAGATACTAGGAGCAAATTGATAAAAAAAAAACTAAAAACATATTACCATAAAAGCAAATAATGTTACTTCTCTTATTGGATTAAGCCACTGGCCAGTCCTTTATACATGTCTAATGAACAGAAATATTTTGAATATAAATCATTTTTACCCAGAAGATCTCCCACAAACATCACCACAAAATGAAAAAAAAAAACACAGTAATTTTCATAAGTCACCTGAAGTTTAATATACTGGTCCAACTCTTCTTGCTGCCTATCAAGCTCGGTTCTGATATTGTCACCAAGAGACAATATGATAGATGGTGTGGCAGTCATGCTGCCACTCGCAGAAGTAACAGATGAGTTACGCTCATCATCATCATATGAAAGCCTCAATCCCGTTGACACAGGGTTGGGTTTTGGAATACTTGCTAATCGATCAGCATCATCTTGATGGACACTGTAATTTAAGGAAATCTGAAGTCTTTGTTTTGAAATATCTTCCATTTCCTTGCTTCGTTTATTAGGCTGAATCAAGGAGCTGATATGCTCATTTCCAAAGTAATTAACTGCATCAACACTACATCCAGCTTGCACTGCAAGAGATATTGCATGTTTATCATTCAGTGATAAGGTATAACTGAATAAAATACTAGAACTATTAAAGGACAAACAAATTAATTTAAATGGTTATTTAAGGAGCAGCATAAAATGATAATGTACAGATAAGTAACAATTTCTAAATTTACAACAGAAAATAAGAATTTCAGTGCTAGCAACAGCAGGTATACACTATCAGTAATTTGTTGGTCAGACACATTACAAGATACAAGTAAAGAAAAGCACCCCTAGTTACAAGTAAAACAAATGCCATGTCAAGGACCATTACCATTCATGTGTTTCAAAATCAAAACATATGAGAAAGAATGCAGGATAAGTGAGTACACACTACACACTACACAAAATTAGGTGCTACATACAAATATTGCACACAAACAAAACAACCAAGACAAGTTCAACAAAACAGAGATACCCTGTTTAACAACCACATCCAAATATTTCAGTGAATTGTTGTTACAGGAGAAAAGGAAGGAGAAAACTCACAATTTCCAAACAACTGCAATTGATTTGATGCATTGGTTTGATGCTGAAATTGGGTCTCGTCCAAGAAAACAGGAAGCAAGTGATTTCCATTGTTGCCTCCCAACATTATTATCCCAGGGAATGTGATTGCCTAGCTCAAGTATGTAACCTTAAAAGAATATTATGAAGATGCTGATAATTATCTGCAGGAAGGAAGAAAAGGAAGAACTGAGCATCAAGTTTGAATAATGAAAAGCTAAAATAAAATATTACAGCACCAAAAATCACATCAGTACAATACTTTGAACTATTTGGCTTGTAAGGGTAGGAGAGTTGATGGTCTAATGAAGTATACTTATAAGTTGGTTTTGGAAGTGGGCTATGATGATTCTTAGTAAATATTTTCTTGTCTCCAAGTTGTCAAGCAGTTTAGTGAAAAAAATGATAATCAATATACCAATGCATCTACATGTTCAGACAAAAGGATGAAAATAGACAAAATACGTATCAAGGTTGAGTAACAAATATTTATAAACTAATGTTTGGGTAGAAACAATGCCTAATTGTGCAGCATTTAGTGAAAATGTGGTCAAATCAAATAATTGAAGAAGATCACAAAATGAATATTAACTTTCAGAAACATCTAGATAAAATATTGTGATAAATACAAAGGAAAAATCAGGTAGAACACATGGCAGGAAGCAGTTTATAAAATTAACCATATGCTTCTGAAGATTAGAAACAAAAGTTCCAAAGCAGTTATTTGCAAGTTCAGTAAATACCAAAAAATATGGTTCGCAGTAAGGATAAGTACAGTTAACCATATACTTCTCAAGCCTTTTTGGGGCATATCTTCTCCTTTGAAGGATAAATTTGGCCAAACACAATTTCAAAGTAGCTCAATAAATTTAGCTAGTTTAATGAAGAGAAGGCCAAATAAAAGAGCTTATGCTTTTAAGAGATTTAAAAAAGTAAAGCTAAGCACTCCCTACCAGCTAAATGAAATCTTTAGAAACAATATCGGGGTTGTATGCTGATTATATATACCTTCAATTTCTTATAATTTAGTATACATGCTCTCATGAGTTTGCAAACAATCCTTGCGAGCAAATGCCAACTTTCAAATTGTAGTTAAACAAAATGCTATATTGACTATCAAAAACAACAAAAGTCTTATCCCACTAAGTGAGACCAGCTACACAAATGACACAATATCATTGGGTTTCAGTTAAAAACCAAATTATCAAGTATATTATTCACCATGAAATCCCTTTTAATAATTTTGTCCAGTGTCCTTTTTGATGGCTCTTTACCCCTTCTCATGGGACTAAAATCCATGCCATCTACTCTCCTCACTGATGCCTGGAGTGGACTCTTTGCACATGTCCAAATCACCCTTAACCAAATTTCTATCTTCTTTTCCTCAATAAGTCATGTCAATATCTTCTTGTATACAATCAATTTGTATCTTGTCCTTCCTTCTGCAGCCACACATACATCTTCACTCTATCTATGGTCTCATAGCTAGAGTCCCAAGGCCAAATAAAGGAGAACAGTTATGTTAAGCCATTGACAGCCAGCGTTAGTTTTGTTGAAACACCAAACATGGATCCCTCACTGCAGATATCTTGATCTCCAACCACAATATGTCTGAACTGTTTCCTAATAGTCACTTCAACAATCACATAAAGTATCTAGGAAAGTCATTCTTATGCAGAACCATATTTGGGCAAGTTTTCTGATATAGATGTGCAGCACTAGTTACATAACTAATTTTAATAAAGAAAAAATAAAAAAGATAGAAGAAACAAAATGGTATAATGAATTCCCCAAAAAGTTTATTGAATTTTTCCTAAATTAGTTGAATAATTTGAAAAGTGGCAAATAAAATACTATATAGCATCCCCATGAATGAACATATATGTTGTTTTTTCATTTTTATTTTTTGTTGTAAGTCAGGCAACAGCAGAAATGGAAATGGAAGCCATAGACTCCCCAAATAAATATGATGAATGTTCGTTATAATTTGATCGCATCTGATTTGAACTACCCAAGACAAGATAAGCAATCAAAACTGACATGTATGCAAAAACACAAGATGAAGATCTTAATTTCTTAAGTGATTTATAAATTTATAAATATGAAAGCAATCAACATTTCACTCAGATTATAAAAAAAATGAAAAACTAATTAAATGCTGATATACAGAACAGAACATGACAACAAAAAGTTATCTTGATGTTCAGGACATCTGTTTGTTGGTCACAAGGGGAGGAAATGGAAAACCGCAACGCAATCCACCATCAACGAAGCAAATCAGACACTACAATCTAAAAAGTCAAAAACTTTGTGACATGAGAAGATGGAAGAACAATTCAAACAAGAACCCAGCACATACCTTGAGATTGAAATGTTTTTACAAGAAGGAAAAAATACAAAAAGATCAAGCTGATACAGACAGAAAAATAACCCTGGATGAAAAGGGTGGCAGAGAGGAAGAAAAAGAAGGTAAGAGATCTGGAATGAAAGATTGAGGAAAGTGGATGGATGGAAGATGAACAATGAATGATGAGTTGTGAATAGAATATAGGAAGAAGGAGTGGGTGTTGCATAAGAAATGGAGAAACAACTATTATTAATTTGTGGGATTTTCTGTGGTGGTCAGAACATAAAATTATAATTTTTATTAAAAATAATTTTTTTGACTACTTTATTAAAAATGTTTATTGTTTAAAAATATAAAAAGCATTTAGTGCTGATATTTTAAAGTAATTTAAAATATTTATATTTAATAAAGTACATTTAATATTTTTATGATATATTTATGAACAAACAATAAAAGAAATCGTTAATGTATCACTTATGTTTTTTTATTTATTCAGAAGTAGCATCCATATATTAATTTTAAAAATAAATCGATATATTAAAGAATGCAATTAATACTTTTATATGAAAATTAATTTTCAACTTCTTAATTTTTAGGGTCTATTTACTTTTATTTTTATTTCTTATTTTTGTTTTTTATTTTTAATTACAAAGCTGTCATATTATTTTGAATTTATTTTTTATTTTCAAATATTTATACTTAAAATAGGGAAAACAAAAAACATTGTTTTTCGGTATTTGTTATATAAATCTTTGAAAATAAAAAACAAATTAAAAATAATGTGACAATTATATTAAAAAATAAAAAGAAAATAAAAATATAAACAAACATGTTCTTAATATTTTATTATGACTTTTTTTTATTTTTTGATAAATGTAAAAATAAAGATAAATTTATTTGTATCATCGTGGCCTCCTGATTTTTTTTTATAATCTAAACTTTTTAATATACATGTCAGAGTTATTAATTTTTAAATTTAAATATATTTTTAGTTCATTTAATGTAAGTTTGTTTTTGTTATTAAATTTAAGGTTGAACATTTTAGTTATTGTAGTTTTAAAAAAAATTGATTTGTTATTCAAATATGATTATAAATTTTGTCTATATCACTAATAAATTATAAAGTTATTTATATAATAATTTAATTTAATTTAATTTTATATTTTTATTATCAAACATCATATTATACATATGTTTTTTAAAATATTTAATTTTTAAGACATTTAGACAAATGGAATAAAATAAGTTTTTTTTTCTCTAAATGATAGGGATTAAAAATATTAATTTTAAATTTAGAAAACAAAATTTAAATTTAACTCAAATTTTAAGAACTCAAAATATTTTTAAATCTTAATTTTATTAAAAATTTGGTTGTGAAAATAATAACATGTAAACAAAATAGATTATGTATCCACAATGTAAAATATTTTTTCATTATTATCAACATAAAATATCGTATATATTAGATTTGTTAACTTTTAAAATAATTATTAAATTTTATTAAAAAAAATTAATCTAGAAAAGTGAATCACATAGAAAAATAAGCAGATGAAGAAGATTAATTTAAAACGTCCGATTAGATTAAAACAAATTAAAGAAAGGACTTTTGTTTTTAATATTATATCACAACTTTTAAATAATGTATGACTTTTTACTTCGTATATATTATGTAATGAGAACTTGGAATGAAAGTTTTATAATGAGACAATTGTTGTTAAATTGTAATTTCCTGGATTGGTTGAGATATAAGTTTTATTTGCATAATAACTCTGAATTTATTTTACTTTTAAAAATATAAATAATAAAAAGGGACGTTATAAGATTAATGTTTAAATAACTTATGATTCTTGATAGTTTTTTAAAAAATTGTTTTCAAATTCTTTTTGCTTGTTATGCTTAATCTAATGTATG
>JAMLFT010006843.1:0-15523 GCA_026544285.1 Pachyrhizus erosus
ATTTTTTAAAAAATAAAAAATAATTTTTTATAAAAACTAAAATAAAAAAATTGTTAATTTTATAAGATAAAAATATATTTAAGTATTATTATTATTATTATAAACATGTATCCATGACTTACGTTATAATTACTTAATATTTAAAACTTGGGTTTTGACGTTCAAAAGTTGGGTAATATGATTGGGCCGGTTTTGGACAATGTTTGGCTACCTGGTCTATTTGTGTGTGTTTCTTACCATGTGCTAAAAGAAAGAAAAATCTGAAACCCCATGGACTTGGTGCTGAAAGACAAAAAGAAGAAAAAGAAAAAGATACTGGTGAATGGTGAGGGAATAAAGGGTTCTTCTCTTCTCCAAAGAATGAGACACTTTTCACGTAACATCCACAATATTTTAATTAATAGTTTAATAATTGTGCTGCAAATATATTTCAACTAATCTAAAAATAATCATATCAATTAGTTCTAAAAATATTATGGAGATAAATAAATTAATTTTTTTTTGTATAAATTATAATAAAACTAGTAACTGAAATATTTAAAATATGATTTAACGATCAAACAATTAGAGTGCAGTGTCACTTTCTTTTTCTTTGCTTCCATGTTTCCACTATTGACTGCGGAAATTAATTATTGATTCAAGTCTGTGGGGTTGCTTGGTGGACTGAGTCCAATGTCATGTAAAAGAGTTAGGCCATTGAGCCTCCTTTGAATGGGAAAAATAGAAAGCAACGCCTCCTCGGCTTTTGGGCCTCCTTCGAATCGAAAAGAAAAAAAAAAAAAAAAAAAAAGCAAGACCTCCTTCTTCTTTCTCACTTGCGGAGGAGTGACAGAAACCACATTTTCTCACTAAAGCACGACTCTCGTCCCGTCTCCCTGAAAAACCGCGAATCCAACCCAACCTTTTCATCTCCATTGAATTCCTTTTGCATGTGAAAGAATAGAGGGACTGTGCGTGCTGAAGAAAATTCGATTGCACAGATCTATCAAGGTGGGAAGGAAGTAGCTTCATGCTGTAATTGCTTGCTTGAAACTTTTCAATAGTTAGTAATTTTATTTCTTCCAATGTATTTTGGTCGACGATGCTCCCTCTGTGTATGTGTTTGTGTTTGTTCTTGCCATAGGATGTGACAAGTTGGAAGCATGGTTATTGTCTTTTCATTTTTAATTGATATTCCTTGTTCTCTATCGTGTGCTATTGTGATTGGAATGGAAATTTTTCTCTGTGATCGGAGCTTGATGTCACTGGACTTACAGTTCTGAGTGAAGAAATGTGAGGGATTTCTATTTTTATTAGTTATGGAATACAAGTATTGACAAAACGTTAAGAGAGATTGTCATATACAAGCATCACACTAGAAATTTTTAGAGTATAAGATGAACCTGTGAAGATCCCTCAAATCTGGAAACAGAAAGTATGGCATTAGAAGTGTTAGTTTTTGTTTCTTCTATCTTGAGTGTGCAGGACCTAGTGAAGGGGAAACAAAAAACAAAATTACTATTACACAGTGGACTTTTCTGTTGGGCCAAGTACTCTTGGACCTAAAACCTACATTTACAACACTTTATAAACATAAGAATAAAATAAAATAAAATAAACACAATCACCAAACTTAGATCAGAGAAATAGCGACTATGTTTTTTTTGGACTGTGAACCTTAGCCATTAACATGCAATGATGATAGAAATAAACAAAACATAGAACTTTTTCTAAGAAATAAATAAATATATGATTGGAATTTGGAACCCAATCACGTTTGGGTTAATCAAGCCATAATAGGAAAGCTTAATTAATGTGGTAGCAGTAACAGTAGCAGCAGCAGTAAAAAAAAAACACATAACAGAAGGTTAATTAGTATAAAGTGAGATTTTTCATAAAATTTAGTAGACAATAATACGACTAATACCAGGTAGTTATGATGAATCCTTGCCATAAAATTTAAAATAGGTGACAATGAATTTATAATTTAAAATAGGTGAAAACGAATTTATAATTTTTAAGGGTGAGTGAAAGTAAGGAGAGGTGAAAGGATACGTGGGAAACTTATAATTTTTTTTACGTAGGACAAGTGTCATTTAATTTTTGCGCTTTATTATTCTTATATTTATAAAAATTTGGGCTGTTACATCTCACTTTTCATCCAATAGTGAATCCATTCTCAGTCCTTCGTTGAAGGTCACCGTCAAGTCTGTGAAGCTTTTGTTTGAATGGTTAATTACGTAACTTCTTACTTCAAATTTTCACATCCAATTTTTTAAATGTAGAGAAATTATTTAAGTTTTTATCATCAGCAAAGTTAATTTTATTTTCGTTTCACAGGGAAAGTGGAAGTAATATGCAAATTGTCTTATTGCCAAAACAGGGAAACACAAAATTGCTGGTGTTGTGATGCTAATTAGAGGACACTGGTTTATTGATTAAAGACATTGCAAATGGCTACATCTGTTGATGGCAGTAAGAGTGGACACTGGAAGCGAAAAGAATTGTGGTTTCTTGTGATTTATGCAATCGTTTTCTATGTTATCATCATTACCCGTTCCCTTCAACTCTCTCGTGGTATTTCTCATGTTTTAGATCTTTTTCGCTCTATAATCTTGTTCTTGTAATTGTGTTTTCTATTATCACCTGCTTAATTGATGAGCACTGAGTGCTTTGGGTGTTGATTTTCACAGATTATTACAAACAGCTATACGGTTTACGCCCAGGTTGGCTCATAGCTCATTACTTCAACGTACGATAGTTCTCTTTCTGTCATTATGATAATCTTGTCTTAATGTTATAAGTGACTAAGTATTTCAGTAGTTGGTGATGTTGCTTGATGATCAAATGAACATGCTGTTCTGTTTTGTGTAAAGGATGTTTCAGATGCTCAGTGGAGGAATTTTCGAGGAAATATACCTGTTCTTACTCTTGTCTTTGGAATTTTCACTCTGCTGGCTAATTTCATGAGGGCATTCTTTAATTTAAGAGTGAAGGAAATGTCCATTGTCTGGCTTTTATTTTCTTTGGCCTACTTGTCATATCTTCATGGAGCATGGTATGGGATGCAACACTTATTTTGATGACATTCTTTCTTTCACTATTGTTATGCCTTACCTTCTTCAGTCTAACTTTGAGTGTTTCATTTGCAGCATTGTATTTATCCTGTCAATAGCTACTGGTAATTTTCTTCTTGTAAAGGTGCGTGTAATGGAACAATGAATAAGTCTTAGTTGCAATATTTCTAGTCAGGAACCCATAATTTTGTTGGCTTTAATTACTTATTTAAAATTATCATGTCATAACTCGTAGCAATTCTAGTTTTTTTTTTTTGCAGTAAAACTTATTTCCCCCAGGCTGCTTTATTTTAAATTGTGTGTCATATCTAGAAATGTAATAAAAAAATACATATATATTGAATTTCATGAATTATTCACACCCCTCCACTTGAAAATATTTAAGATTTTATTTTGTTGATTGATTTCTATCCAGCTATTTGTGTATTTTTAAGGTTGTATTTGGTGTTTCTAGGACTCTAGAATTTCTGAAAACTCAGTGCTCTTTAATGAAAATAGTGTTGCAATGGATCGTTTAAATCAATACCTTTTACCCAACAAGAATTGTATAGCAAAATTTATTGCATTGGAAGCCTGTACCAAGCATTCTGAACAACCTTCCAAAGAAGGATAGCTCTAATTCTCTTAAGAGTGTGATCTCCAAAATTTTGTGTAGTTAGAGAATTGTGTTTTATTTGGGACAAATGTCTATCCTATGCAGAATATTGGGATAAGGCTTAGTGGTTTGGCCCTGAAATTCTGACAAATTTAGTTTTTTACGAACAAGTATGGCCAAAAAAAAAATGTTAAGTTTTGGAAGCGAAATAATGCATTTATGGCTTGGAAAATGTTTCTCTGTATCTTCAATCAAACGGTAAATCCCTCTTAAAGAGAGGAGAAAATAATATGCTATAATAACAGATTACAACATGAAAGGTCATCTTAGGCTCTCAACTCTTGTCCTGGATACTTATTGGCAGATTATAATAGATATTGACCAATAACAACTTTTGATGTGTTGACCGATTTTTCATCAATGTTTTAAGTTTCAATAACTATAATCCATTTGTTGCTAAACAGATAATGTTTTTGTCAATCATTATATTGTAGCATTTAATTGCCATATTTATAACTTTTCCTGCAGTGATCATGTAAGACTAATTCCATTTCAGCAGATCTTTGCACAGAAGGAGTATTTTCCACTTGTAATTTGGAGTTACAACATGTTGTTTCTTCTCTGTAATCGAATTTATGATGGATATTCATTTTCTATATTTGGGTAAGATGCATAAGATTTGTTGTAATGCTATATTGTATGGTAGGAGTAATTCTATTTCCACTTAAGATTATGTATTTACATTGCAGGCAACAGTGGGCATTTTTGGACAATTACCGGGGCAGCTTTAGGTGGCACATATGTTTCAACTTTGGTATTTTTTCATTATTTGGGTTCCTATGGTGTCTAATAAAGTCAGAACTGTCCATTTATAAGTGATTCTTACATTTCTTTGCCTTACTCTTTTTTTTTTTCCTGATCCTGATTCATGTTAGCTGGACTGTTCCTCAACCATCGCCTGCACTCATGAAATTATGCTAACTCATCATTCCTCACTTTGTGACTGTTGTCATATTATGTTGATTTATTATTTAGAACACTTGTGGGCTCAAATATTAAAATTTGGTTATATAAACATTTAAAATTCTATTTTTATTTTGTATTTGATGAATTATATATGCATGTCTTTGTATTCCCATTTTGTGTATCGTTATGTAATGTGAAAATAACAATAACTTAATATATGTTTTTATATTTAAGCTTAGATGTTTGTGACAGTTGTTTTGCGCATGATAAGCTTTGGATTCGATTTTTACTGGACTAATCAAGATTCTCATTTTGATCAGGAGGTACTTTTTCCTTTCTGAAAATGGTACTTGTTTGTTTTGAATATAAGATTCTACTTTACAGCTTCTCTCTTAATTTAAAATGGTTGCAAGGATGACTATATATTATAATGCTGTGGACAAATACTTTTGAAATTTTATTACTAAAGAATTATTCTTGATGTTACATCAAAGACATAAATCTTTTTAGCTCCTTGTAGAAAGTAGAATGTAAATTATGTTTGATTATTATTGAAATAATTTTGTCTTGAATGTTCTCCACTTCACTAGTACATAAGACCAGATTAGTTTAATTAGGTTGTAGTTTTTGTATATTTCTACATATTTGACTAGTCTGGCACAGCCTTGTTCAGTTAATTTCCTTTAGGTAAAACCTATTATGTGGCTGTCTTGTTTCTTAAATGATTGATTTTGATGTTTTCTGGGCTTTGCATTGCTCAAAACATTTTAGCTTGCAATATCAACGTCTAGTGCACATTTTGTCGTGGAGCTGTTGACCTGTTGACTAATTATGTAGCTTTATGATTTTGGGTATCAATATGATTAGTAAATATTTTTCCCAATGTCTTATTCTTTGATTATTGCAGAAGCATTATCAACATTGCCATATTTGTAAATCCGGAAAATCTTGCTATCAAGTTTTACAGGTTAGGATAGCTGCTAGTTAAAATCAAGCACAAGGTGAAATTTATCATAGTTGCGAGTTATGTTTTATGCTTCTTTTTATCCTAGTGTTTGTTTTTAAGTAGTTATAATTTCTATTGGGCATGTGAACACATGTTTTCCGGCTCATAATTTTAATTACATTACCAGGAGCGAAGTCTACATAATGACAAGTTTGGATATATCACATACCTTTGTTATTTGGTATATGCACCACTTTATATTGCGGGTCCAATACTGAACTTCAATGCCTTTGCCTCACAGGTTTGTGACTGAAAGTTATTTTGATGGCCTAAGCTTCATTATTGACTTCCATTACATTTTGACTAGTTCTATTGAGGAAGTGAACTTTCATCTTGTTATTTTAAAAAATATAAGTATATGCAAGATATTATCTGTTTGAAATGGAAAACAAACCACATTTGTAATCATTGTTTAGAAATTTGATGTTATAGCACCAAGGATTGAATTGGGATGGATGAAATGAAGGAGTTCCTCAAGTATCATTTGTAGCAAAAGGTCCCACTTGAGCTTAAGGAAAACTTTTACCATACAACTACAACACCTGCGATATTGTATGGACTGGAGTTTTGGATGGTGAAAAGCCATCCTGAGAATAAATTCAATACAGTAAAGATTAGATGCATTAGGGACAAAGTGTGGGTAGCACTTAATGTAAAAGGAAAAAAGGTGTTTCTCATCTTAGGTGACTCAGGCATGTATTGAGAACAACTGTCGAAGACCTTGGAAGGATAGTTCATCACTTAATCAGTTGGTCATCCCTGTCCATAGAGGCTAGGGGAGACTGATAGGGACATAAAATTATAATCAACAAAACTTCAAGTAGAAGGGGAATCTTATTATTAACTTCAAGTAGTAGCAGTAGGATAATAATCTCTGCTTAGATGTTCTCAAGAGAAAGATTAACTTTCATTCAACAAAGGCTACAGCCAATACTTCCAGAATAATCTATAACTAACAATTCCCCCTAAGATACCCGTGATCTATAACTAACAATTCCCCCCAAGATACCTGTGATCTATAACTAACAATTCCCTCACACACTCCATGGGCCCCACCTACATAATGAACTTCTTACTGGTACTGTCCCTTGTCAACTTATAAGTCTTCTCATTCAACATGACTTGGGAATTTTATATCACTAGCTTTGGGCCTCTTTTAAGACTTGTAAACCTTCCATACCTATGGCAATTGATCAATAGGTCCAAGGCTCAGGTTCCCATCATCCTCCCCACTTCTACTACTTCCTTGAATGAGAAGAGCATCCTCCCAATTAGCTTCATCTTTAGACTGGCTTTGCCATTTTTCACTTGAGGTCCATTATGGATGATCTTCTGCAGCTAAAGCTGCTGCTTGTGCAGGAAAAGTTGTCTTCTAAAGCCATACTAGTAGGCAGGTAGGGAAGGCATAGTGGTGTCCCACGGCTCTTTTTAACTTAGAAGAAATCTGGAATATAGGAAATTTCTGAGACACAAAATCCAACTTGTCTTGTTTTCTCTCTTAATTATTGAATGTTTCTTGTGTTGCTGATTGTTTCAAGTGTTTTTGAATGGTTGCTTGAGTTTCTGTTTTGTTGATGACACTGCTTCTAATTTTTTGCAGTTAGATGTTCCTCAAAACACTAATTCAGGTAGAAATGTGACACTCAATGGTTTCCGCTGGGTAGTGAGTCTTCTCCTTATGGAATTAATGACACATCTATTCTACTATAATGCCTTTGCTAATAGGTGAGAACTTCAGTATTCAGGAAAGAACCAGGTGTTATATTTAATTTTTAATCCAATTTTATTGTTTGGTAGCTGAAATAATGTCTATTTTCTTGATCAATCAGTGATTTGTGGAAGGACTTATCTCCTATGGACGTGTTCATCATTGGATATGGTGTAAGAGAATACTTATTCATCAATTAAATGGTTTTACCAAACCTAATGATGTCAACTAATCATGTAGCCAACCTCACTTAGTGCAATAAGACTTAGTCGTTGTTGTTGTTGTATCATGAAAACTAAATTTTCCAAATTAGATCAGCATGTTGTTGTCATTCTTTTCTCTTTATTTGTTTCAGGTATTAAACTTCATGTGGCTAAAATTTTTATTGATCTGGCGCTTTTTCCGTTTCTGGTCACTGGTATGTTACTTGCTCGTTATGCATATAGTATAAATGTCCAAGTACATATTTGAAGAAATCGTTACTTTGAATCATGTGTTGTAGATAAACGGAATTGAGGCTCCAGAGAATATGCCAAAATGTATTAATAATTGCCACAACTTGGAAGGCTTTTGGAAAAATTGGCATGCTTCCTTCAACAAGTGGCTTGTGAGGTGCAATAAATTCTTGTTCCTTGATTTTGCTCTTTGTTTTCCCAGATAATTACTTAAATTTAAATTGGGTTGAAATTCAGGTATATATACATTCCGCTTGGGGGATCTAAGAAAAAGCTGCTAAATGTATGGGTTGTATTCACATTTGTTGCAATATGGCATGATTTAGAGTGGTACGTATCCTAATTCCCTTTATGGTTCAAGTTCAATCTATTGTACCTGTAAAAGTTGCAGAGTTTTTTATCAGATATTTTATGCTTGATTATGCTTATGAACCTTAGGAAGCTTCTTTCATGGGCATGGTTGACATGTTTATTCTTCATCCCTGAGTTGGTTTTAAAATCAGCAGCAAAAGCATTTCAAGTAATGCATATCAACACTTTTCCTCTTCTAAATTTTTCATTGATCCAGAGTTGTGATTCTTGCTGTCTAACATGGAGGTAAATTTGATTCAGGCTCAAAGTTCTTTTGGAGAATGCATATTTCGTGAACTCAGTGCTGTTGCTGGTGCAGTCACAATTACTTGTCTCATGGTTTGTTCTTGAATGCCCTCACAGAACATACACATAACATAATTCGTAGTCATTTTATTTTTACATTAAAATAAAAGAAACAGAGAGATAAATTAACTGAAACTCGTGTGTTTGAATATATAGTAGATGCATGTTTATATAGGTTAATTACATTAATTATACATAAATAGACGATACTTTGTTTCCTCTAAATCAAAGATTATGTGTGTAAATTGTAATCATTAATAAATTAAAATATTATATTCTAATTGATTTTCAACACTTTCTCTCAAGCTGAAGCTTACCAAGCTCTCAGATTGTTACAAGAAAATAATTTATTCCTAATAAATAATAGAAAACATAAAAAAATTGAGCTCCACCAAAAAAATAATAGTTTGAAAAGCAACTTATGGATGCTAGAGAAGTTGGAGAGAAATGCTAAAAAAATTAACTTAGCCAAATAGTTTGAATCATAATCAGCAAGAAGAAAATTCATGACAAACAAAGTAAGTTTCATTCTTCTTGAAATCGCATTTAGAAGTTTCATACCTATAATGTTAGAGACCTAAATTATTAAAATTTGAACCAATGTCTACTGTTTCTAGGACAGAGACAAAACCGATGCATCTGGGACTTAGATAGGAACTAGTGCATCTGGGACATAGACGGAGCCAGCACATTTAGGACAAACATGGGGCCAATGTATTTTATGGATAGGTAGATTAGAAGATTCTAATCATGATATGGTCTCACCAAAAAATGAGTGATGAGCAGAAGGGTGAACTTGCAACAACAGGAACTGGAAAAGTCACTGATGGCAATGGAAGTCGCCAAAAATGTAAAAACCAGAGGTTGTCGAAAAAAGGCCGATGAAGGGAGGAGCGAACCAAAGTTATACACAATTCTCCAAACATATATCTCCAGGGTCAGTATGTCCACCAAGCAGGCACGGTTCTTGAGATCACTCTATTAGGCTCTCATACAATGTTAAAATAAAAGAAACAAAGAGATAATTAACTAAAAATCGTGTGTTTGAGTACACAATGGATGTGTATTTATGTAGTTAATTACATTAATTATACATAAATAGAGAATGTTCTATTTTCTCTAAATCAAAGATTGTGTTTCTAAACTGCAATTATCAATAAATCAGAATATTATATTCTGATTTTTAACATATGTAACATCCTCTTCAATTTTATGGCATCTGGCTTACCAGAGAAAGTAAATGAATGATGTTTCAAGGGGCCAAATGTTGAACCAATTGATCCAGTGCAAGGCCTTTTTATTATACAAATTTGATGTGCAATTTTACACAAAGTATAAGGGTAAACAATTGCACTCAAGTTTTCCTTTTTTATATCAGCCAAATTGAACTTAAGTCTGACAAAATCTATATCTGATTACAACTGCTACACTTGAACAAATATATATATATATATATATATATGCCCAGGTCCTGCTTGTTGCACCGTACACTCAACCATATCAGGGACAGCAGACTTTTTTGCTTTAAACTTCTGGATAATCTAGAATTTGAAAATCAATATTTTTTCCTGAAGTCTGATAGAACTGGACCAGAAAAAAGATAGTTAAAAACTGAAGTTTAATTGTAGAATCCAGAGGAAAGAAGTAGCACAGAAACATATATCTCACAGTACCAGGAGATTTGAGAGTTCTGCCTCTCTCTCCCAATCCCTACTTTAAGTCTAAAATCTTTCCTCTTCTATTGTTTATATTCACTGTCAACTGTTCTAATTAACTGATCATACATGCGTGTTTGTATTGAAGTCATGTTATTTCAACGTACCTGAACTCCAACATCACACTTCCTTTTACTTTTCAACATTGGAAAGTAGGAAATGTCTGTTCAAGGGGTTTCCAAACGCAGCCAATTGTCAATAGAGTTGTTATTGAATTGAATCTGTTCTAATTGCTGATACTTGGGCGGTTGGGCCAAGTATCACCTAACAAAGTTATACCAAAAAGGAAGTGACTATTCAAAGAGTGGTAAATGGTTGTTTAGTTTACATGTTGACTTGAGTAAACCATTCTTTTTGGCTTTTGTTCTTTGCTGAGTGTTTATTATTTCTGTTTTGGTAGAAACTGTTATATTTTTTTGTAAAACAAAAATGTAGTCCATATCTAATTTAAATACCATGACATTTCTTGACAGGTGGCTAATCTGGTTGGATTTGTGGTTGGACCAAGTGGAATTAAGTGGTTGCTCTCTTCTTTCCTTCAGAAGGAAGGTGTGTCAAGTATCCTTGGCCTTTTAAATTAATTGCAGTTAAATACAGCGAAAAATTCATTTGGAAATTCCATGACACAGGGTTGCCTGTCTTTGGTGGCATGCTTATGACATTTTACGTTGGAACAAAGGTTTGAAATGTTCAGCATTTATATTTTCCATCCTTTGAATTTTGTTCTTTTCCTCCCTTCCATTTTTTGTTTAATAATCTTTGGCCTGGATATTTGTAGATTATGTTCCACATAGATGAGGCAAAGCAAAGGTCATCCTGAACTGGGACAATTACTTTTGACCATAACAGTGTGCTTGATTTGGAGGTGTTTCAGGTGCCTTTATTTTTTGGAGAGATTTCCTGATGCATTATTGTACACCAAATTGGGAGCTATGCCTTCAAATTTTTCACACCATTTTATGTCACAGAATACACCGCAAGAATGAAAAAGTAAACCTGTTGCACTTGACACCTTTTGTTTAATAATGGTTTCTTGTTTTTTTGTAAGCTTATATATTCAGTTCTCGGGAGCTCCAGTCTTTTGTAAAACCCGTTTTCCCCTACATTCTTTTGCCCTTTTTATTTGACCATTTTGATGATGTTTGGTTTTACTTACAAGGTGCAGTTACTGTGTGATAGCCCTTTTAAGCTTTTATACACCTTATTAAGATTCACACAAAATATATAATAATTATATCAACACGAAGTGCAGAGGTGCTTTTGTTCGAGTTTAGCTGACAAAATGAACCATTTTTTGTTCGAGGGAGGGAGGGGCGATGTGTTAGGCACATAATCAAAATACCCCTAAGGGCCATAACAGCATATTAAATACGAAAAGTCGAAAACTAAAAGATACGTATTGCAGGAACTTTACTATTCTCTATTAACAAAACACATAATAATATGATGTTCATTCAGCCAAATATACAACAGCTTTAGAGGCATTTCATATCCAACAAATTACATCCCAACATGTTAATCAGCCAAAAATACGATTGAGAGTTGCAGCCAGTCGAACTCCTCCTTGAGCTAATCGCAAACTGACCACTGGCAAACGTGATAGGAAGTAATCGTCTGCAGAGTATCATTTCATGATAATGTGAGAAAATCTGAAAAGTGAATGAAACTCTTAACTTGCCTTAATTATTATTTCGTACCTTCTAGCACTGAACCTTCAGGAGCGCCTTTATATGCCCATTGACAGGCTGCTTGAATGCCTTCAGATACGTATCTGAAAAAATCACAAGTTTATTAAGATCAACTAAAGCACGTTCCAGGATTTTTCTTTATATTTGCAAGAGAAATTGCCAGGTGCCACGAATAAATTTATTGGCATCAGCAGAAATCTTTAAATGAAACTATTGATGAAGGAATAAACTTTCAGACAAATAAGCATACATATCTGGGCATGTAGTCTCCTTAGAATTGCAGGTTTCCCATTCTTTTACTTGATCGGACCATGTTTTCTGTTTCATAAAATTAGGGATAAGCATCTAACTTCAATAAGCAGTTCCATAGATATGGGATAACAGAAAGCTAATGCATAAAATACCGTAATATTCTCTTGAATGGCATTGGTTAATTCATTTATGTTGGAGTCATAGAATCTTTCTTCTGCTGTCTCAATTATATTAACATCCCAAACCTACGTGGCATAAATTTGGTCAACGTAGATCATACATTAGTAGTGAATGAAGCTGAGAATTGGACTCACATGGTGAAGATTTTGCTTCCTTGTGTACCAATGAACATTAATTAAATTCGCTCCCCTGTCTGAGGTAAAGCCCACATGTAGAGGCTGCAGATTAAGCATGCAAAAGAGCCATTAAATAACTAGAATGCTAAGTCAGATGCAAGTTTAGGCACTTTTTAGATAAATTTCTCCATAAATATTTAAGAAATAAGAAAATTAGAAGATGAAATGAATTTTTTTATAAGTTAAAATTAACTTATATCTAAACTAATTTGTAGAAATTTATTTTATAAGAAGTTTATTTTATTTTTTTCTCTTATAAATACTTGCAAAAGTTAATGCAAACAGACTTAGTGTATAGGGAATTTGGTGCTTTATCATGCATACCTGATGGACATCTCCCATAAAATGAGAAAGAAACATAAGAGCTTGTGTGAGGTTATCTGATATTATGATTTCACCAAGTCAAACAAGAATTCAATTAGCAGGAAGATGAGATAACATGTAAAGAATATTAGGGTACATATGGAGGCTGTAAGCTCAAAACAATGGTTTTACATTGAGTGTCATTGCCATAGTCCAGGAGCTGGTCAGTGTAATTTCTAATCGCTCCCACGACACATCTTCCCTTTTCTCCATCCTGATCCTTGCAATCCCCTGAATGTTCAGACAACTGGTCAGTACTACCACATCATCCACTAAATAAATCACTAGATTTCTGATCCATAAATCCAAATGTTAATTTGATTTTTGAGATACTACTCTATCAGCAGTTGATAATTTTTTCAAAACTACACAAATAATGTGTGGTATATGGCATATGGCATCAAATACATATAGCAGAATTGGATTACTTTTAACACCTAGATACAAATATATAACAAATTTCTAAGGGGGGACAACACATGGGGCATAAAATTGTGAGCAGAAGCAGAAGATGAGAAAGGAACTTACTGTCGTACTGGTAATTGCAGAGATTGTCAGGTGTATCAGCAAAATGCAATGCAGCAGACCAGTGCAAATAAAACCTGACACGATCAGCCCATGAGCACACATTCCCTAAGTCGTTTTGTGCATATTTTGGCAGCAGATTTTTCACAGCATCTGCAGCTGAATCGCTGAGGCGAGACTGTTCATAGAAAGAGGAAAGTAAGTGATGTGATGTGATGTGATGAGATGCGATGTGTACATTCAAAAACACACACATGACATACAGATTCATAGAGAGAATGAAAGTAACACAAGTAATAATTGGTCACCTGAGCAATCCTACAAATTATGGCATGCCCATCTTCTCCCCACCCTTGTGTGTTTGGAAGCACAAACATCAATGACACTATGGCCAATAACATGATTTTGTAAAACTCCATCTTTCTCCTTCACTACACTATGCAAAACCTGAACCAACTCTACACTTATTTATAAGAAATGAGTGAGAGACAGAGCTATTAAGCCACGAGGGTGCTTTTGTCATCTGCAGTGTGAATTGTGTGAATAAAGTGAACTTTGTTTGCGTTACGTCAACTTCGTTTGGAGTGCGATTTTACGGTTCAAATCAAATGAAAAGCAAGGCAGATATTTTATTCGAATGTAAACTGTCATTTTTACTAATAAAATAAGAAAATATGTATTTAACATATTTTTATCTAATTGTATTTTGTAAACAAATAAAGCATAAAAAGGATATAATGTTTTATTGTTTATAGTTACATAATTTCTGTTCATGCAGAAAAGTGCCTAATGATCAAAGTTACCTTAAGAAAATGTATATTGACCTTATTTTTCTTTTTGGCGTAAGCAGGTGTGTGGTAAAAGCAAGAATAGAATAATCTCACAAATATTAATTTGGAGCCAAGAGTTGGCTGAGTTTCCGGGCACAGTCTAAGGAAAGAATTCGATCAGATTGTAAGGCTAAATTGTCAAATCGGTTTATAATTGTTTTAGAATCAGGATATTTTCATATCAATTAATGTTTTTTTTTATTATTGTATTCGTTATCTTTTTAACATATTAGCCATCTATTACCAAAAGGTCCACCCTAGTGTTCAACACAGAATCTATTGACAAAAGGTAATTTTATGAAAGATAGAAACTACTAAAAAGTTTAATTTATTGTTTTTTAAGATATCTTTTAAATCGCATAAAAATATATCTTTCTAAATTATTACAGAAACACATAAAATATTTTATAATAAAATCATTTTTAACATATCCTTATATATTTAATTAGGATAAAGTATTTTAATAATTACTAAAAGTGTGTTTGACTCCATTTTATGTTTATTTAGGTTTTAAAGATCTATTTATTCATTATATATTAAAAATATGTCATATGTTAAATGTTTTCATTGTATTCGATATTTTTAAAGGACACTCATCGATAAAATCAGAAAACAAAAAAGGGAAATTGATTTATAATTGTTTTAAAATAAATTCAAGGGTGTATTCAATTAGAATTTTAAAATATTTTATTAAATTATTTTTTAAAAAAATCCTATGATATTCAATCAATATTTTTAAACAAAATAAAAAAATCTTATGATATTCAATCAAAATTATTAAGATTTTTTTATTGATGATAATAAAATTTAATGGTATTTAATTAAATTTTTTACAATTCCATTATAATTTTAGACATTTCTTTTCTCAACACACCTAATTTATTTCTCTCTTCTTTAAAGACAATAATATTGATAATTAGTTATATCTATTTTTACAATCTCACGCATTTTCTTTTTAACAAGATAAAAAAAAATATTTTTTTTTAGGTTAATCATTTTAATAAATTTCCAATTAAATCAGTTAACAAATTTTTATCTTTAATATTATTAATTAATGAAATTATAATTTTGAATGTAGTGTTTAGACTTAAGAATAGAAATGAAAAAAACGTTAATGAATGTGGGGCTATTATAGCTTTAAATACATGAAAAATTCTATGCAAGAAAAATGAAAATAAAATTAATTAGTTATTAAAAAATTAAAAATTTTATATTAATTTTATTTTTATTTATACAAGGTTTATCATTTATTTATTATTTTTTTCCATTAACTCTTGTAATTTATAATGTTATTTTTTAAATTCACAAAGTACTTTAAAACTTATAAATTCATAAAATCATTTCAAATTTT
>JAMLFT010006844.1:0-15541 GCA_026544285.1 Pachyrhizus erosus
ATACTAGGATTGGTAATTGGCATTGTCGGGGTATCAGTAATGGTGAAAAAAAGAGACTTAGCATTGGCCTTGAGATTTTGACACAACCTCATGTCTTACTTCTTGATGAGCCTACTAGTGGACTTGATAGTGCCTCAGCTTTCTATGTGATTCAAGCTCTGTGCCACATTGTTCACAGTGGAAAGATAGTTATCTGTTCCATTCACCAGCCGAGTAGTGAGATTTTTAGTCTGTTTGATGATCTGCTTTTGCTCTCAAGTGGGGAAACTGTTTATTTTGGAGAAGCCAAGATGGCTCTAAAGGTAAACAGCTTGACCTTGACTACTCATGCAAAATTGGAGTCTAGTTAAATTAGCCAAAGTTTTTCTCTCTAATATAAGTTTGGGAGAAGTTTTTTGCCGATGCAGGATTTCCCTGTCCTACTAGAAGAAATCCTGCTGATCATTTCCTTTTGTGTATTAATTTGGACTTTGACTTGATTACTGAAGCACTAGAGAGGACACAAATAAGTTTGGTATGTCTGAGATAATGAAACTTTTTTTTTTTTTTTCCCCAAATGACAATGCTTTTGAATGTGAATTTTAATGTCCTCATTGACAGACAACATTAAAGTCAACAATGGGAATGAGAACATCAGAGATCAGAAGGACACTTATTCAGAGTTACAAAAGTTCAAAGCTAATGATCAATGCAAGAAAAAGAATTCAACAACTGAAACTCAACGTAATAATTTGTCAGTCAGTGCTTATCATTCATACCTAGAGTTTCTTTCTCAATGAAAATCTATCTTAGTTATCTTGTATTTATCTGCATCTGAAAACCAGTTTACTGTTTATTTATGAGTACAAGATCTCTAAATATGAAGCATAGAAAAATTTTGTTCCTTCCTGAATCCTGGGTTAGACACCTTTTGGAGAAAATTTGAAAAATTAATACATTTAATAGAATTCATTAATCCATTTTGAGCAACAAACCATTTAAAGAAAAAAACTATATTTTCCCTTTTCTTGTCTTGTTTTTATTAACAAATTGTTTATATCTTGCTGATCTTAAAGATGCAAATCTGTAGGAAGAGAAAGAAATTAAGCCCTATATAGGTGGCAGTACCACATGGAGGAAGCAATTGTGTACATTGACCAAGCGATCTTTTCTAAACATGACTAGGGACATTGGTTACTACTGGCTGAGGATAGTATTCTACATGCTGGTAGGAATCAGTATTGGCACCCTCTTTTTTCATATTGGCACAGGCAACAACTCAATTTTGGCTAGAGGAAAGTGTGTATCATTCATCTATGGGTTCATGATTTGTTTGTCATGCGGAGGATTACCATTTTTCATTGAAGAGTTGAAGGTAAACAAATTCATAACAAATAATGGTTCCTTTTACTCAAAAAGATACCAAATTCATACAATATATTCTGCTTTGTATCTGATCAAAACAAAAATCAGGTGTTCTATGATGAAAGGTCCAAAGGGCATTATGGAGAGGCTGCGTTTGTAGTATCAAACATCATATCATCATTCCCTTTCCTTGTTCTCATATCGCTCTCCTCAGGAATAATCATTTACTTCATGGTGCAATTTCATCCGGGTTTAACTAATTGCGCATTTTTCTGTATCAACTTATTATGCTGCCTATCTGTTGTTGAATGTTGCATCATGGTTGTAGCCTCAGTGGTCCCCAATGTGCTGATGGGCATAGGAGCAGGAACTGGTGTAATTGTACGCAAACCATTTTTCTCAGCTCTTGAATAATAACATTTTTTAGCCTCTATAATTGTTCTCATTTTATGTTTGAGTCCTTACACTAGAAAACAAGTTTTAGTCTCTACACATGCATAAAATTTAAGTTTTGGTCCTTTTTATTAAAACTAACAGTGCTTTCTAACAATGTAAAACTGCTATAACAATATTTTGACAGTGATAAACTGTCACAAAAAACTGTGTAAAGACTAAATCTTATAAAAGACTAAAACTTAAAATAAAGATAACTAAGAGATGGAGTGAATAGTTTAACCTAACATTTAATAGAACGTGACGATCAATTTATTTGATTGTGGTTGCAGATCTTCATGATGATGCCCTCTCAAATATTCATATCATTACCTGATATTCCAAAGTTCTTTTGGCGCTATCCCATGTCCTACCTCAGTTTTGCTGCTTGGGCAGTGCAGGTACAATGTTGAGTGTTTTGGGATAAAACAAAACTAAAGAAAAATTAAAAATACACTAGGACATATAACATTGCATTTGCTTTCCACAATACCTTTTCATTCTTTTTCAACTACAGGGACAATACAAGAATGACATGTTGGGGGTTGAATTTGATCCTTTGCTTCCCGGAGATGCCAAAGTTAGTGGAGAACAAGTCCTATCATTGGTATTTGGGATTCCATTGAATCATAATAAATGGTGGGACTTAACAGCATTGGCTACCTTATTATTAGTTCACAGATTGGTTCTTTACTTGGTGCTTCGGTTTGTCAAAAGAGCTTTGTCACCTAAGCTGTGGTTCTATGCCAAGAAAAGTCTACACTTTGAAGAAAGATGTTTATTCAATAAGAAGCCATCTATCTCTTCCAGGAAACTAGCTCAGCATCCATTATCGTCTCAAGAGGGTCTTATGTCCCCTAACCTTGCAATATAATACTTTAATATGGTTATGTAAATCAATTGTCAGAATTTTGAAATGAAGAGCCATTTAGCATCTTTGATTTAAATCTGTCAATTAGGTCATTACATTAAGCATGTAAATGATGAAAAAGATAAAAACAAAACAAGAGCATAAAATGAAGGTTGAATTGTGTTTTGTAATCATTAAAATACTATGTTGACGATGGAACAAAAAAATTCTGTCAATAAAGGAATGCCAACGGATATAAAAGACTAAGACGATATAAAGTTACTTTGATAAAATGCTTTGTTTTTCATGAAAGGAATTTTCATTATCAAATTCCACTTTCGGATAAATGGATAGATGGTGAAGGATAAGAATTATCAACATTTAGAGTTTTAATATTGGTTGAGCAACAATCTTGGGCTAGATTTAGTGCTTGATAGTCAGTTAATATTTTTCACTAACATGAAATTGTTATATAAAAGGATAATTTAATCCTCACAAATACAGTGTACTTTAATATGTCTCTCCAAATTCAATTTCAAGTGTTTTTAATACATGTCTCTTTTAGGCTCCCCACAAAGATATGTTAGACGGATGCTCATGAGATGAAAATTTGTATGCATATATCAATGCTCTTAAAGATGTAGTCCCTCAATGGATGAAACATACATTTTGCAACGTTAATTTTTTTTTGAAGGAAGGAATTTTCCAACGTAATTAGTTGAAAGTTATAAGGTTACAAAGTTTAAGTTATTAGAATATTTTTGAATAAGAAGTGTTTGATAAAATTAATTATTAAATTTGATGATAAATATAAAATAACATTAACGATCTAATTATATGATTTTATATAATATTTTTTTTTTAAAACAAAACATAATTGATATAATTTCAAGTTTTTTTTATTTAAATTGCTGCTTGTTTAAGGATCAAATATTTTATTAAAAGTAAATAATGTAAATAATATAATAATTAAAATAAAGATAAATATGTTTTTGGTCACTTATTTTATTTTGATTTCTATTTTTAGTCTCTTATAATTTTTTATTGTTTTTAGATATTTATAAATTATTATATTTTATTTTTAGTCCTTGACATTTATTTTAATTGTTAATTGATGACATTGTACACAAAATTTACATTAGAAATTTTTTTATTTAAGTTTTTATGTAATTTTTAACTACATTAATTTTTTTGACAGATTAAAATTGTTAGAAATGTTAAAAAAATCAAAATTTCGAACACCAGATTTTTTAAAACAAGAAAAGTTACAAAAATAAACATTAAGACTATACAAAAATCTAGACTTAAATATTAATTTAACCCTTAAAAAATAACACTTTTTTTATTTTGACCATCAATATTTTTTTTTATTTTGGTCCTTGAAAGATTATTATTTTTTATTTTAATTTCTATTATCAAGTAACAATATTAAATGATGTCACGACTTTAATAGTTTAGTGACATATTACCTCATCAATGAGTCTTACATAACAACTACATGTAATTTTTTTTTATTAAATTGTGTTTTTAAATTTTTATCTATTCAAAACAACTAATGACATTAAATTGGTTAATGCAAGATTTAAAAATATAATTTGACAAAAGAATTACATGTGAATGTCTTGTTAGATTCCTTGATAATGTAATAAGTTACTAAATTGTCAAAATCCCTATTACGACATCATTTAAAGAATAATAGAGACTAAAATAAAATAAAAATACAAATTAAAAGATCAAAATAAAAAAAATTCTAAAGGATCAAAACCTAAAAGACACTATTTTTATGGATCAAAGTGATATTTAAGCCAAAAATTTATAGTAGTTGGAAATTGTTAGAAACTTGAATAGAAAATACTTTTACACATAGTTTATGCTCGTCACATCATTACTCAAAAGTTAAAATTAATGTTAGAAACTAAAAACATAAAACAATATGAGAGACTAAAAACAAAAAAAAAATTGAGACGCTAAAAACATAAATTAAGATAAAATAAGAGACCTAAAATATATTTTACCCTTAAAATACATTATATTACAAAAAATAGATTAAAAATGAAAAAATTATTAAAGCAACAAGCATAAAAAAAAATTATAAGTGAGAAGATCAATGTGTGTCGTGTGTCATTGTGTGCAATTTGTTTGATTTTCTAAATGTGAAAACTAAAATTTGGTTGCCATCCATTCTTTTTCTATGTGTGCAACAGAACTAAAAACTTGTAATTAAGCAAAGGCTTCCACCAATTTAACTAAGTGTTTTTTTATGTGTCACAAAATTGTTAATAAATGTTTTTACCAAGGTTCGAGTATCGGGTTGGTTTGTTAACTGATGTGGTTGCCGAGTTGGTGTAAAGGGTGAGATACTTGCAAAGGGGACTTTGACGCTCAAGTTAGTATTTGATAAAAGAATAAAGGATGAAATGAAATGTACCTTTCCCTTTTTGTTGATAATGTTTATATAGGAAAATGCATACTTGTTTAACTTGCCAAGCAATTGTAATTAGTTCTTCCTAATTACTTGGAAGTCAGTTTTCTACAGTTAGAAAAGTTAGAAATACGATTTTCAACTTCCAACCAATTTCTAACTTTTGGTGGGTTTTTATACAATACAAATGCCCCTTAACTTTGAGCTCTTTTAAGGACAAAATAGTGGTTTTTACGAGCTAAGTACAATGCTTAAAAGAAAGACTAGATGTTTTCTTGAGTTGGATAACGATAAAAGTCTATTGAAAGCTCACAATTGGGCAGGTATGAAGACTATACCTTTTTCAAAAAACATTAAATAATGATTTTTGTGTATATCGATAGAATCGTTTGATGCATGCCCCCTATCAATGGAATTTGAAAGGTTTTGTTGTTTCGACGATCTAGTTTTCATTTTGATAGTGAAACTGAAAGGTTGTGTGGTTTCATGTTTGATTTATGGCGAGTTGTAACTTTGGAACGAAGGGTTTTGAGGTTGTAGTTTGAAAAGGCCTCACACCCCTATAAAGACATTCATAACTAGCTTTTCATTTCATTCTCTTCCCTTTTGTGTTTCTCTATTCCATTCCTTCCAATTTTCAGTCCCTTCCATCCAATCTTTCTACGCGCATTTCTCTACCCTTGGTGCTAGCATCCTTCTCCTTCGGTGTCTTCGTAGAACTTCCATTAGGTATGTGTTGTGTTGGTTTCATCTATATTTCTTTCTATTTTAAAAATGTCTTAATCTAGTTTAGTGAGTGATTCTCAAAAGTGTGAGTCTCTAGTGCCTCTATTGGAAATAAAGGTCATTGGAATAGGAAAAGATGTGAGTGAATCCAAATCTATGAAGAGGTCTGGCTTTTCAAATTTGAGTGTTTTTGAGAGGATAATAAAAAGTCCCTTGGTAGAAGGAATGAGGGTTAGTATTGTAAAAATTTATTATGATTCTTTCACTCGAAAAGGTCCCTCCAAGTTAGGGGTGAGCTTACCTTATGCTTTATCAATTTGAACTTTTCTAGACATCCTTCAAACTAGATCACCCACTTTCAAATTTCTTTTCTTAACTTTGGAATTGTGCTTGCATTCTACTCATAATTTGCAAGGTGCTTCCCAAATTCAAGCTTCATTGTTGAGTTCTTCGATCATGTCTAGGTTAGCCATGAGGTTTTAACAATTTTTGTTTTGATGAAAGTGAATTCTATGGGTGCAGAGTTTGTCAACCCCAATTGGAATCAGGGTGTTAGTGATAGGCCTAGAGTATACTAGGTATTTTTCTGCCCAATTCTGTTTGGCACATTTGATTTTTTTCTTTAGTTTAATGAGGATTAGTTTGTTTGATGCCTCAGCTTGCCTGTTGGTTTGTAGGTGTTTAAATGACGAGGTGAGATGTTTGATGTTGAGCTATTTTAAGAATTATTTGAATCCTTTTTTGTAAATTGTTTTCCATTATCTGGGATGATATCGAAAGGAAGTCCATGCCTACATATGATAAACTTTTAGATGAATTTTTAAACTTGTTGAGTTGTGATTTTTGCTAGTGGTTCAAGTTTTATCCACTTTGTAAAATAACTGACTACTATTAAGAGGTATTTACCCATCCTTAGTTGGGGGGAAAAGATTTGAGTATGTTAATTCCTCATTTGGTGAATGGTCAAAGGGAAACATATTATGTATCTTTTCAAGGTGGAGTTAGTTCATATTGTCAGCCAATAGTAGCTAACTTCAAGCCTCCATATTTCGTGTTCATGAATGTAGCTCACAATACCTGAATGGATCTCATCCATGACATAATGTGCTTGTTTGTTCAAACATTCAAGTAAAATAGTTTTCCCTCTTCTAAACATTTTGTCTTTAATCAACACAAAAAAAGTGATTTTTTTTTTTTATCTTTTTTGCTTCCAACTTGTCTTTGAGGAGGACGTCATGTTTAAGAAAATTTAGGAACTATTGTATCCATCTTTCTTGGACTAGGTAACATGTTAGGACTATTTTTCTTTCTACACTTGGTGTTTTTAGCGTTTCTTATATGATGGTTTTGTGTTGTTGGCTAGGCTTTTTTGAGCTAGCAAGTTTTGACATGATACCGACTTTATCGCTGTTGTCCTTCAAAATGTGCTCCATGGAAAATAATTCAAACCTATCTATCTAATTTTTGGCAATGTGGTAATATTGTTGTAGTAATGGTTCTTTAATTTGAAATGTGTCGAGGATTAGCTAGTTATAAATTGCAAATGACTTTTGCATTTTAGTTTTCTTACTCCTACCTCTTTGGCGAGCCTTAGTTTGACATTGAATGTTTTGTATTTGATGTCATTATTTGATTTATGAATATTGAAATGTAACAATTGCTCTAGAAAACGTCCATTAGGGCCTTCTAATGTGATCCCTGCTATGCTACCTTTGGAATTTGATGATTCATCTACATATAACAACCAACAATCTTCTTTGGTGATCTTCGATGACAACTCATTTAAGAAGTTGGAAAAACATTAGGCCTTAATGAGACCGTGAGCTTCAAATACAAGGCCAAACTCAGTTACCTCTACTAACCAAGCTACCATTGTTCCCACCAACTCAGGTTTATGTAGCTCTTGTTTTATTGGGTGATCAATTTTAAGGGTTATTAGGTGGCTTTGGAAATAGGGGTAAAGTATTCTTGCTAAGTGGACTAGAGATAGAGCAAATTTTCAATAAGTTGGTATTGTTGTTCTGCCCCTTGCAGTACTTGGTTGGTGAAATGGATTGGGGTCTATCTCTTGGTGTCCTTCTACACTAGTATTGAGCTAATTGTTGAGTTAGACGTGAATAGCTATACGAGCAATGCTTTACCTAGAGTCAGTCGACACAAGACTAACAATGAGGCCAAGAATGTTTTGAATTCTAAAAATATCTTTTCACATTGTTCATCCTATCGGAAGTCCTTGGATTTTTTTTTTAAGTTGGAAGAATAGCCTAGCTTTGTTCACCATCTTGGGTAAAAATCAAGATAGGGAGGTCACTTTGCGTATTAACTTCTAGACCTCATTCATGTTCCTTAGACTTCTCTTGTTGATCATAACCTTGCATTTTTTGGATTTGCCTCAATACCTTTGTTTGTCAACAAGTAAGAATTTTCCACTACTTATCCCAAAGGTGCATTTTTTGTTGGATTGAGCTTCATGTCGTTCTTTTGGAGCTCGACAAATACTTCGGTGAGGTCCTTAGCGTGGTCCTTTAATGTCGTTGACTTAATGACCATGACGTTCACATAAACATTGACATTTTTGCTAATGAGTTGGTGAAAAACTAGGTTCGTTAATCGTTGGTAAATTGCACCTACATTTTTTTTACTAAAATGCATGATAATATAATAATAATTTGCTCATTCGGTCATGAAAGCCATTTTTTATAAATCTAGGACATGTGTTGAGAAAATTGAGTAATTTATGCCCATATGCACTGACAACAAGTCAGTTAATGCTCAAAAGAGGGTAATTGTCTTTTAGGCATACTTTGTTAAGGTTTGTGTAGTTGACACACATCCATCACTTTTTTTTGATTAACAAGCCATAACCATATTAGTTAACCATATGGTGTAATGTACTTCATAAATGAAATTTGCGCTTAACAGTTTTGTTTAAACTTTTACTATTTTCTATGTTCATTGTCAAGGTTTTTTTTTTTTTTGTTTATGCTATTAGCTTAACTTCAAGAAAGGTTGATAATTTGTGGCAAATGAAGTTAATGTTGATCCTTAACATATCAATTGCACTCCATGCAAACAAGTTGGTCCATGTTTTGAGGGTTTATTCGATTTCCTCTCTTATGTTGTTTTCATGTTTCTTTGGAGCTTTGTGTTATGATGTTCTTATGTACTAAGTTTGAAGGGTTAGAGCTCCTAAATAGGAATAGGTCAACATTCTTCTTTTTTGGCTCTTAGGTCAATGTTGTCACATGGAATTTGAATGAAATTAACACTTAGTGCTTTTCCTATTTGCAATTTGTAAGATTTGATCTTCAAACTCTAGGCATAACATTCACGTGCCTCCCTTTGGTTAGTTCATATTGTGATGATTTCTCCTTGGGGAGAAGGGAACTTCATAGCCAAATGAGGTGTGGATACTATTGCTTCTACTGTGTTTAACATTGGTCTTCCTATAAGCATATTGTATGAAGTGTTAGCATCAACAAGGATCTATTTTATGGGCACTAATAAGGACCATGAACCTATTTCAAATGTTGTTAAAAGTTTGACGTAGCTTTGGGTGTGAACTCACTAACATATGAACCCCATCAAAGGGTCCTAATAGGGTTGGATTAATGTATATGGGATAGTTTATGGAACGTAGATCAATATAGGATTTCTACTAAACTACCTTAGTCTATAAGGGTTTTCCTAACTTTCCAATTAGCGATCTCTATCATGATCATGATGGGGTTGTCTTGATTTGGATCGGATCTAACAAAGTCTCTGTCTATAAATATTATAGTGGGAAAAAATTTTTGTGGCAGTTTGATGGATATCATATGGATGCTTTTGACGATGCAGAGGTGGCATTTATAGGCAAAGCTCATATGTCCCCCGCTTGTAAATTTGCCTAAAATGGTGTTGATAATTCCTCGTGTATGTCTTTCCTCTCGATGGCTTGCTCCTTCTTAGTGAGGCTTGACACCATGATCATCATTGTGTTGTGTTTTGCATTCGCTATGACCCCTATTGTGGCTAGTTTGACCTTTCCTCTTTCTTGCTAACTTTGTCTATTGTGGTCATTGCTTTGAACAAATTGATTCAAATGTCTACTTTGCACAAGTTCTTTAATTTTGTCCTTGAGGATAATGCATTCTTTTATTGAATTACCATAGTTTTGGTGGTATTGACATTGCTTGGTTCAATTTGCACTATGGAGGGTACATGGTGGTGGTAAGGATAATACCTTGATATTGAATGCTTCTTCGAGCACTTGTGCTTGACTATCGGTAAGGGGGTGTAGTAGGTATATTTTGGTTTGCGCTTTGGTTTGAAACTTTTATCTTTGATAGTCTTCAATTTGTATGTGTGTTGGTTATCTTTTTTCTTATCTCCTTGTAAAATTTTATTGTGGAATGCAAATAGTTCCTCCATTTGTATGTAAGTTGCTACTCTTTGTTTGATTTCTTCCATATTGGTAGGTCATCGTTTGGAAAAACTATTGGCTGAGGGACCCGATCTTAGCGTGGCTATCATGGAGTGAAAAGCCACCCTGAGACTAAGGTCTTGGATCTTGATGGCAACCTTGGAAAATGGTTCATAAAGTTACACAAAGGTTCAATGTTGCCTTGTAAATTTGTGAGAGCCACAAAGTTAGTGTGGTGAGGTCAACTAGTTGCATACTAGTTGGAAAATTGTCGGGCTAAAGCATCACAGGAATCAATAGATTGTGGAGGGATTTTGGTGTACCAGTTAAGGGTTTGTCCTTTTAACAAGGTTGAAAACACCTTGCATAAAATTGCATCATTGTTAGTGTATAAATTTACTTATGTCACGTATGCCTTTACTTATGTCACGTATGCCTCAAGGTGTTCATTTGGGTCAGTGGATCCATCATAGCGGTCTAAATTTAGTGGCTTCTATCCCAGGGGAAGAGATACACCCATGATATTGTTGACAAAGATGTCGGCGTGTACCACTAAATAGTTGGCTATTAGAAACTATGTCATGGCAAAAATGAGGCGAGACAAATTTTATATCTTATGAATTTGGCTTAATGGCGTGATGTGAAGATTGTAACAAACTTAATTTCTATAATGAATTTTCTTACTAATTTTAAATTTTGTGGAATAATTTGAAACTTGACAATTGAAAACAACCCTCAATTATATAGAGAATTGATCATCGCCTTTTAACTTTTAAATAAAATCACATTACTTGAAATTTTCAAAAGAAGCTTATCCTTGTTAACTCCTTATTAGTTTAAAAGCATATGATAATACAACTAATCTTAATAAAACTACGTCTCATGAAAAACATTATAACTTAGTAAACCTCTAAACCATGAAAGAGTATTGTTTGTATATTCATAATAATTATACCTAGAAACAATAATATTATTGAAACATAATAAAGACTCACTTGAACATCCTCATTTTTATTATTAAACTGTTATACTTTTCTTGTATTAATACATATTAGTATTCTTGAAATTCAAAAAGTAATACATTTGAGTTAAATTTAATAGAATAATGCAATATAAAATAAAAACCTAATCTATCTTCTTCTAGACAATAAAAAACTAAAACTTAGAGAAGTGGCTTGATAAATCTAACTATTATTTGTACTTGCAATAATCAACACATTCCGTTGTCTTCTGTCATATCGAAACACTAGCCATCTAAAAATAAAATAAAATACATAAGGGAGTCTTCAACCTCACTAGGACTAACAAATACAACCTTTAGATCGTAAACACAAACATTACTCTCATAGATGGCTCTCTCTGAGTCTTACACAATCCAAATTAATTAGTTAGTTCAGAATTAAATTTATACGAATTCGTTGCTACTGATACCTTTGAAACTAAGTGGTCTTACTTGACTTTAAGCAATATGACTTATTGGGAGTTTGTCCTTACCTAAGTACGTAGGTAGGGTTCTCATCAATCGAAATTATCTTGCCATGTTTGAGATTGTCAAGTCATCTTAATGCAATTTTCTTTACAACTGAGCACTAGCCATCCCCAAGGTTTGTCAACCCATAATCAAATCCATTAGGTGCCAATTTGTCTTGTCATATCTAAAGGCTTTAAGGATTGTCTCCTAAATTTAAACCCTATGTAGTTTTATTAAGTATGAGTTCATGTGACCTTTTATGCTTCTAGTACAAAATGGCGACTATTTACACTTATATGCTTATTAGTATACACACGAAGGCTACAATCTCTCTCGTACTATTTTAGTGGCTCAAAATTTAATGTCAATTACATAACATATCACCCCATCGTCAACGAGACATTTCGAAGTATCACCACGATCCTGCTCGCTCATGTGATACATCACATCACTTTTATATTTTAGTACATCTCATTTTGTCTTAAACATCTTGATTGTCATTGTCTTCATATGACTTGTCAAAAGGAATTATCCTTCTTCTGTTTGTCCTCACCAAAAATGTAAAATAATTCATCACTTTCAATACAATAAATTTCACATCAAATACTTTATCCCATTACAATTAGTATTTGTAATTCGTCCCTATTTAAAAGTTTTATGAAATATCTCACTACTCTTAGTTTTATGCTTTTTGTCAAATTCATAATTTTTTGCATCCATTGAATAAGTACTAATCATTATTTGTTAGATCCAGGTTATTTATGTACAAGACTCTAATCCCTAATAATTATTAATTCATTCTATTATTTCATTCACACTAAGTGTTTTTTTTTTTTTTTGTTAATTCACTACTTCCGTATTGAACTTCAAATTACTTAAGATCACATCTAATTTTACCAAATGTACTCCCTTTTAGAAGTTCGTTTACTTAACAATAACTTAAAACTCTTCTTTTCTCCAAATCAAAAACGTTTAATATCACACACATCAAAATTGAGTATCTGGCACATGATGCTTAAGGGTCACCCATGCTAGTCTCCATGGTTTAATTCAATAAATAAAGTTAACAATCAATTATTGACGAAAATTACAGCAATACAATAAGTTCATCATGTATGAGATAAGGTTTTCCTATAAAGTTTAATCATCAAAACAAGTCAGTAAATTAAATTACAACCTTAAAAAATTAACATATAAGATAGTTTTAATAATTCACAAATAATAAGAATACATGTCCAATAAATATGAAAAATATCAAACTATATCCAATTGTTATGAAATTGAATAGTATAGTTCATCGTCACCTATTGTTCTCAATAAAAATTTTCTATAATTTTTCTATCATTTTTAATGATTTTCTAATTAATTTCATTTATGCATCTTTTCCTATTTTCGGTATTCTCTAAAATACTAAAAATACTTAACTACATTTAACTATTCTGAAATTTTATAGAGGTCATCACTAAGATTTTATTGCCTAATAAAATTTTCCTACGTCCAAATACAATCATTTACTACAAAATTTTTGAATTTATTGATACTAGTTATTTAGAAACAAAACACTCATCTTTCTATTTTTAATAAATGCTAAAAAACTTTCAAAAATCATAATAAAATCATCCATTGGTCTACAAAGCATCACAAGTTCACAATAAAATTTTCAAACTCTAATTGCAACAAAAAAAATTACTTTTTTAACAATTAATTTACCTCTAGAATAAAAATCTAAAAGTGTAACAATCCCTATTTTAAAAATAGTAAAGCCACATAATTAATTGCAAGAAAAATCTCGTAACATACTTATACCCTAAAGATGACTTCAACAGTTTCATTTTTTAGAATTTCCTTCCTAATAATTTATTAAAGATAAATAGCTTTAAAATAGTAAGTGATGTTAAAAAATATATAAAAAATACCAACGACTGTAGAGGCCCAAAAAACTACAGAAACATCATCGTCATGGCATAACTCAAGACACAGGTGTTTTTTTTTTAATTTTAAATCAAATGTAGTCCCAACACCTTGTGCTTGTTTTCCATTTTCTCTCTTAGAAACATGTCTACCAAATCAATACCGTAATTCCTGATTATACACAACAATGAACACGATAAAATAGAGAAAACATAATAATTCATAGTTAAGCAAGAAAACCTTTCAAGTCTAGGTTATGTGCTTTGTTTTAATTGGGCTCATATAAGATCCAATTAAATACACACACAATTATGCTAAAGATACTTTCATTCATTAAATACACACACAATTAAATACACACTACTATTACATCATGAAAGATAAATTTAAATTTCATCTCTAGGATTTTCTGATAGATCTTCCTCCTCAGATGATTCTGCCCTAGGAGTAAGCCTAACAACTTTAGTTCTGTTGTAAGAAGAGGAGGAGTTGTTTGGTTGTCTCCTTCTAGGGTTTTAAGGAAACCCAAGAGGTGGTTCTGAGACACGCGGAGGTTTCACCTAAGTCAGAATTATCGAGAGATCTATTTGTCCTAAAGTTGTAGGGGAAAAAGGTTCTGTTGGAAAGAAAGTAAAACAAACATATCTTGTGTAGGTGTCTAACTAATACAACGAGTTCTTAGTTCGTCGTCCACAAAGTGGGGTAATGGACATGTGAAATAAAGGACAAAATTCTTCAGACATCTTTTCCTGAAATGTTAGTTGTAGGAGTGAATCTCCAATTCTTTTTAAATAAACATATTATATTGGCATACCTGTAATCGTATACTCTCAATCTTACCGTACCGTGTCCTATGGATTAATTTTAGCGTTTGGGGATCCCTTACTACCTCTTACTACTAACTCTGGAGGACTTATACATAACATAACATTCAATCCATAAGTTGTAATTTATTTGGGTGATAATTAAGAGTACATATCTTGAGTTGATACAAACCTTATATATTCTCTGCTGATCTTGGCAATGTTATGCTTTGTCAGGGTTTCCAAGCCAGCTCTGTGACTCCTTAATCTAGACAGTTCACAAACTTGGTGCCTATACCTGCAAGGACTTCCACAGCCTGCATACATTCCTCAGGTACCTTTTGTAGTCAACCATTGCATTTCTCTATTCTTTGATCTCACTTGTATAATGTCTTTTATTATTTTACCTTTACTTTCATCAATCAAGTCTCATGGTACCAGATCCCTAGAATTTTCGTAGTTTCAAAAATTCCCCACCTTTTATCCACTTTGTTTGACCATTTACTGATTCACAATTAATGGTTCTTTCCTGGTCTATTTACATTCTGGGGGATCTTTTATTTTAGAGAGACTTACTGATTACATTCTCCTTTTAAGTGAGGTTTCAAATACTAAATCTTCTGCCACCAAGATTTATACATCATATGGTTCTTTACTTAAGTTTTTACAAATATTTACAAATTAGGGGTATTTTTGTCATTTATTAAGATATATAAGACTATTTAAGAAATATTATATCAAAAATAAAATCTCAGGTTAGATTACAGATTTTAATTTTCCTACTACTTCTAAGGACAGAACTCTGATATTAAATTAGATTAGTTACATTTTTTTTGTTCCAAGGGCAAAATAGTCATTTTTATAAACAATATTTCATTTACGAGTCTTTGTTCCTAAATATAATTTCATGGGTAAGTTTCTTAGATACATAGTTTTTAAGGGTTTCCCTAATCATTCTTAGGGTTACAGGGAAAGATTATTACATAAATCATGATTTATTTAAACCTAAGGGCATTTTGGTCATTTTTCCACAAGAATGTGTTAGCAGTGTTTCCTTTCCTTTTCTCACTCTAAAAACATTCTATAATTTCCTAACCATAATAAATATAGTTATTTTAACTCAAATAGTCTTTAGATAACATAAAAATCCAAATTTCTATCATAAGGGCATTGTGGT
>JAMLFT010006845.1:0-13217 GCA_026544285.1 Pachyrhizus erosus
AATATTAATTAAATTTAAAGAATTAAAAATATAAAATTTTAATTTGAAGAATTAAAAAAATATTTTAAATTTGAAAGATTAAAAATATATATTATTTTTATTAATCTTGATAATATGAGGTAATAAAAATATAATTAAGACTATAATTTATGAAGTTTTGTTTCTGTAACTTTTCTCAATATACCAAACGCTACTCGAGTCTGAATTTTAAGTGCTCTTAAGTGAAGCAAGTATATGCTTGAGAAAGATTTACAATTTAATTGTGTGGAAAGCAATTATTGTGAGGATTTCTTAGAGATGTAGTGGTCGGTAAGTAATAAAATCTACAGAAAAAATGAACTACTCAAATGATTAGTAATGAAGTATAATGATTAGTGGCTTGGAGGGAGGGGGAACAAACATTCACTTGAATTTCAATTTCTCTCAATATGGAAGTTTTGAAGGGAAACATTTTTTATATCTCTTTTTGAAATGATTATTTTACAATTTTAAAAGCATTATCTAACGTGAAGGTAAGAAGCGTAACATGTAGGATATGAGCTTATGCATGGATGATGGTAATTTTATTACTCGTATCTTTACTCATTTGGTAACCATAAACTTCTATCTGGTTTAATTATTTGCATTTTAGATATAGTAAATTCTCATTTTAGTTCTGAATTTGTAATCTTCAGGCACACTAGTCCTAAATTTCATAAGGTATCATTCTCTTCGATTTTTTTTTTAAATGACAATAAAAAATAAAGTATTACGTTTGTCTTGTAAGATTTTTTTTAAAAATTTATTTGTTTCTTTTTATAATATTATTTTTAAGTTATCTTTTGTATTAGTTTTTTATTATTTTATAATAAATATTATAAATTAATGAGATAGATTTATTCTCTTTTATGATGATGATAGGAGAAGACGACTAATATATATTAATTAATTAAATAAAAAATAATTATATAAAATGAAAAATGATAAGTTTTAATAAATTTAAAGATAATTTTAAAAAAATAATATAAATTATTATTTAATATTTTTAACTAAATTAATCAACTTTCTTTTATACTGTGAGTTAGTTAAAAAAAATTCTATATTAAAGAACAAAGGTAATAAAAATTACTAAAATGAATGTTTTGCAAGGTGAAAATCTAAAATGATTATCTATTCGGTTGATATTTACTATGTACGAGACTAAAATGAGAGTTTAATCATTTTAGTTAATCTAAATTTAGTCTTGCAAATTTATTTTGTCTAATACCACACATAGGATGATCATATTTAACACATGAGGGAAATGTTTTTTACATGTCATTTTTCAAAATGCTAAAAAAAGTGGAAAAAATTTGTCAGTAATTTCTTGTGCGATACTGTGGAGGGAAACAAAAAAATATGTTGGGAGAGTTGAAAATAATTATGTGATCCAAAATTTTGCAGGGGGTTTGGGTATTAAAAATGTTTCCATTTTTAATAATCTCTTACTGGAAAAATGGAGGTTGATGTTATTTCATGATAGGAAGTGTTTGTGGGGTAAGGTTTTGGAATCTAAATATGGGGATGCAAAAGTCTTTTTCAAGAGGAGGTTAATAAAATATCTTCAATTTGTTGGAGAGATTTATGTTTGACATGTGGAGGAGATTGTGAGACAAAATGGTTTGATAAAAGGTTAGAGTAGAAAGTGGGTAATGAAGGAGATTTTAGATTTTGGTTAGATAGGTGGATTGATGTAATATCTTTGGTCGTCTTATATCTGAGACAGACTATTTTTGAATTCACAATAAAGAGAGGAGGTGGTTGGAAATATGGGTGAGTGGATGGGGAATGATTGGAAGTGGAATTTTGTGTGGAGAAAAGAGTGGTTTGAGTGGGAGAAAGAGATGGAAGATAATTTCCTTCATAGGTTACGACATGTGAAACTACAAATAGAAAATAGGGACACATGGTGGTGGGCGGGAGATCACAATGGTTTTTATTCAGTGAAGTCTGCATATATAACAGTTTTAGTTTTGTTCACATTTGGAAAGTTAAAGTGCCAACTAAAATAAATTTTCATATGGAGGGTGATGACTAATAGTTTAATAACTATGGAGAATTTACTTAATATAGATATTATGGTAGATGGTGGAGTGACAACATGTTCATTGTGTGGGAATCAGGAGGAGTCACTCATTCACATTTTATTTTCATGCAATATTGCGTTTGAAACATGGACAAGGGTGTATTCTTGGTTGCAATTAAATAATGTTTTTCCATACTTTGCACAACAACAGTTTTGGCAGCATTCCTTACCACAACATAACACAACTAAAAATATAGGATGGAGATGTGTGTGGTGTGAAGTGGTTTGGATCATCTCAAATACTAAGAACAAGACTATCTTTTAGGGTAAGGTGTTTCTTAAAGATGATATCATGCAGGAAGTCTTGTTTCATTGATGGTCCGGACAAAGGCATATCAGTATAATTTCAGTTACTCACTGGTACAATGGGTAGGGAACCCAACAACTTTTATTGTTAATTAATTTTGGTGGCATTCAGTGATTGAAACACTTAGGGACAAGACCAATATAGTTTTCTGTCATCACTTGCAAAGGTTATATAAATTGGATATTTGTTTTGGGTGATTAGTTATTGGTGCAGTGTTGGAAAATAGTTGTATTTTGAGTTACCTAATTTTTGCATAAGGAGGTGCCAAATATATAGTAACCTTTAAACGTGAGGCTGCAAATGTTACTTTTGTAAGTTATAGTTTGTATCTTTGTAGGTATTACTGATACCTCTGATTAATACAAATTCACTTTTCGCTGAGAAAAATAAAAATTCAACATAAGAGCATTAATGGTATAACTCAACTAGGGATCGGGGGAGGGGAGTTCATATATAAGATTTAAACATGAAAATTTACTCATAAAAAAATGAGATCTTACTCAAACAAAATTGTGCATGTATCACTTGAATTAACTAAATTTCATCTCATAATAGATTTCTTTGACATATTTGTAAAGGAACAATTGGCATCTAGTGTTAAAAGCTTTTATACTTGTACTATTGAATAATATTTTTAGTATACAAATTTAATGAATCTATCTATTAAATTATTTGATGTTTCCTTTCTGATAGTGTATATCAATTTTCAAATTATTTGGACATTCCTTGGTATTTTATTTAATAATGTACATTTACTTATATTTTAAATAATATATTATTCATCAAAATAAAGCAGTGTGATGATGTAACAATTGGTTTTTGATTTGATGGAGTTTTATTAACTTAATTTACTTTACATAAAATTTAGTTCAATGATTAAATTGATTAAGTTTGTATTTTAAAAAAAGTTATTAAGTGAAGTAAGTATAAAAGTTTAATATTTGATATAAATCAATCATGTCCCATTAGTAAAACATAAATAACATTATAATAGTAACATTAACAAGAAGAAAACAATAAAAAGAGCATGGATTAAAGCATAATATATATAATTTAATTAAAAATATTCAAAGATAATTTAATTTCAAATTAAAAAACTTTACAAAAAATTATTTATCTTAGTTGAAAAATTATTTACAAGTTTTTCCAATTCTATTTATAAAATATAATAAATATATTATGTAGTATGATAAGGTTGGGTAATGGAATATTTATATTGGCACCTATACTCGCACCTATACTTACAAAATTTTCAGTAATTAGTTAATTATTCATATTTGGTTAGACATAGACCTATTTGATGGTAGGAATTCTATCCATCGTGTGTAATTTTTCAGCCATACTCATTGGGTTTAGGTTTGATTACCAACCTTACTAAAAAGTTAAATTGAAAGCATTCTCACCTACATGCTCTTGAAAATTATGATTTTCCATTCCTAAATTTGATAAAGCTATAATTTAAAAATAGAAGGCTTTGATAAAGCTTTTAAACTGGCAGAATATTTCCTCTACTCTAAAATTATTTATATTATTATTCATAGAAGGAGTCTTATTCATCAAATAGTTAAATATCATTATAAAAAAAAGGAGTGATTAGTAAGTCTACAATAACCCGAACTTAATTTAATTATAACAAAGTCATAGACGAAGAACATAAATCATGTTACAATATTGATTTCAACTAAGTGTGCAAAAAGGATAGATTGTGGTATCGATTGTCCAAATTCTGAACTTCAAAGTATTGTGCTACGTGTAATTGTTGCTTTATCTTGTTATACTATAATTTTATTATGTAAATAAGTAAGTGTGCCCTAGAAGCTTTGAAAAAGTTTTTTTTTTTAAAAAAAAAAACTTAAGAGCTATATAGAATTGTGATAAGTTCTATCACTAATTAAAAAGGAGTCTTGAATAACACTCCTCACTAAAAAAAAATAAAGCATGCAAGACAATTATTTAGAGAATGTCAACATATCAATGATAAAAGTAGAAAGTTCTACCTAACACGGTCAAAGTGCAAAAATACACACTAGAAAACCTTAATTTCACATTTGATTATTCTATTCAAAGAGGGAAAAGTAACATTTAATGTTGTATTTAAAGAGATTCAATGTTTAAATTAAAGTTATCCTTACTAGAACAAAAATCTCTCTTAAACATATATTTCCTATGTTTATAAATAGTTTCCTATAATATTTAAAGAATAAATTCTTGATTGTTTTAAGTTACTTCCACAATTTATTTTCAATCATTTAGAGAAAACAATATTATCTAAACTTGTTATAAATATTCAAAGATTGTCTACATTTATTTTGTAACTGTTCTTTGAATAGAGTCATTAGTTATTGTTACTTTTTTTATATCAAAGTTTAATGTTGTGTATGGTTTCATGTTTTCTTATTTTTGTCCTTCATATTTTAAAATTTCTTTTAGTCTTTTAAATTTTAAAACGGAATCAATTTATCCTTTTGTCAATTTTACGTTAATATCATTAACTTTTATATTTTAAAATAATTAATTTTAATATAATAATAATTAAAAATATCATAATATTTAAATTAATTATATTTATGATAACATAATTAATATAAATATTGTGATAATTTTTAAATTTTTAACTCTTACAGTATTTTTTAATAATTTTTTTGAAAATTATAATTATCGGAATTGTTGATCCCAAAAGTAGGAGGCTCTTATTCTCTTCCATCCTAAAACCCCCAATCAAAGTCAACATAAATGAGACAATCATCCTTTTTTTTTTCAAAACTAATTGTCATCGCCTTAGTTTGAGAAATGTAGATACTCAGAGCAAATAGATTGTTCTATTAAATCCACAAAATTCCCTTCAACATATGGCGACAAATGCAAGGAATAAGTTTAGGTTCATGGGTCCTTCGCACGATCCATTTCCACAACATTGTGTTTGTGTTTGTGACATTGTTTAGTTTTGATTCATAGATTTATCTTAGATTCTAGTTTAAATTGATTAGATATGAATCTAAGTTTAATTGTGAAATTTGAAGATGAATGTTGATAAGTTGTTTATAACTTTTACAAATCCGATAGAAAAACTGTGGGAGTTAAAAACTGCCAATTTATTTAAAGTTATAATAATTAATTTTAATATAGTGATACTTTTAATTGCTATTATGTTAAAATTTATTATTTTAAAATTTAAAATACTAACGACGTTAGTGTAAACTTGATGAAAAGACCATTTTGAGTCACACTGCAAACATAAAGGACTTAAATAGAAATTTTAGAACATAAAGGATCATATGAAAAAAATGTGAAAATATAATGAACTAAGATGATGTTGAATTCTTTATTTTAAAATACTTAGGGAGTGTGTTGAGTTTGAAAATGCTTGATTTAAGAATATTTAGCAAAGTACTTAAAGAGACTAGTGTAAAATAATGCTTAGGTTATGAAGAAACATTGTTTGTAACCTTCTATTGTTAGTAAAATATTGTGAAAATATCAAGGATTGAATGTAATTTTTGTTGGTGAGACGAAATGATATAAAAATAATGCGTCATTTCTTCTCCCATTATATTTGCTTTTATATATATATATATATATTGTTACTACCTACATAAGAACGATGGTTCAAAAGATGAATCTTCCTTCTACCTACTAGTGCACCTTTGTCTTTTATCTAAATTGTCTTTCAATTTTAGAAAATCATTTGAGAATAAGTTTTCTACAAAATACAATTCAACCATTTTATTGTATTTTGATTGTGTCTTGACAACATTTTTCTTAGAAATTTTACCTTGATGTGCACACAACATTTACGGGGTACCAAATTGAGGCAACTATATTGGTTTACCCTTTTAGATAAGATCTAATTTGACTCGACCCAAATTATATGAAGCTTCCTTCAATAGAAAAAGAAATTAGCAACCTTAGTCCAATAAAATTTTACATGGAAGGAGTAATTAATTACAATTACTAAAGGATAATAAAGGTTAGTCATACAATAAGAGACCCTTAAGAGGTGACATGATTTTAGTCAACACTTGTACATTGACTCGTGCTCTTGCACATGTCACATTAGTTTTAAACATGTTGGTGAAAGGATTAAAAACTTAGTTTATAAAAGAACTAATATGATTATCTTGTCAAACTCTTTGATATGGTAAGTCATTGAACTACTAATGTTGTAATGTAATCAATTAACATTGTTATTTGACAATAGAGACAAAAAATGATAACAAAAAGAAAGGTTTAAATACCATAATAAACCATATGTTATTAACAAAATAGAAACAACTCATTACCTTAGGAGTTCACCTAAAAGAAGAAAATAAAGTTAAATCGATGTAGAGCAACCTCAAGTAACCAAACTTATAATGATTACAAGTTAAAGCAAAAAGCTCTTTGCAAGGAAAAAAAAAAAAAAGAAAAAATGAGCAAACCTAACAAACATGTGAATGAATCACTTTTTGGAAATGAGAGGCTTTAGAAAAACCTTATAGGAGAATTTGGAGAAAAGAGTAAAGAGAAAAACTATAGAATTATTATATGAAGAATTACCATGAATCACTCCTATAAGGTAATTTCTTAAGCATATTAATTGCATGTATTTTACTTATACATTAGTTAATTGGTAGTACTAATGATAATCCAATTTATAGACATTTGATATAGGTTCTAGAAGATATATTTGAAGACACATTGATAATAACATTTAAGGTTTTTCCTTCATTATTATGTATTAATAACTTCAATTATTATATGCATGAAATTGTACACAGTGCCACATATAACTATCAATAACTAAATGCATACTCAGTAAAATATAACCCAACACTTGCTAATGATTTAAGCTTGTTGATAGTTATAACATATGAAATAATTAGAGAAAATTGTCTTCTTATAAGCTTAAGAGGTATTAATCATTAAGTTGGAGACATAAACATATGAGAAATGTAAATTAGATTTTTAATGTTATTTCTAGGCATATTTTTTTTCTTCAATAACATGATTTGCTAGCTTTATGAGAATTAATCTAGTTTTAATGCATAGTATTTTACACAAATCTTAATTTTCCAACATTATTTGAGTACGTACCAATCTTTAATGTTAAAGTAAATTACACAAACTTCTCTTTAGATTTAAAAAAATTACATTTAACACCTCTTTATTTTTATAATTACTTTTACTCCCTTTTATGTCATTAAGCGATGAGAAAAGTTAAATTTGATCAAATGAAAAAACCTTTCTATTTCTAGTGTGAGATTCCCATTGTGCCTAAGTCATTTAACACCTCAATTTTGTCTCTCATAGTAGATTTACAAACTCTTGACTGTGAAGGTTAGTTTTAGGGTTGCCAAAAGGGAAATTTTTTTAATATTGTTTAAAGGTTGATGATACAATTGGTTTCATAGTTCATTAAGTGAAGATTTCCAAGGGGTTCACATTGCATGTCTAAGACAATTGATATGAAGTTGTTGAAGTGTAAAGGAGGTTGCATTAGAAACCCTAGCAAAGGACATGTTTGCAAAGTTGTTGAACTTGATTTGAATAATTATTTTGTGATGTTAAATCAGGTCTATATTGAGATTGGTATCTTGACTTAGCAAAACAAGTCTACTTCCAAGTTTTAGATTTTATGATAGATTTGATTGTGAAACTAGGATTTTATTTTGTGAATTCAACATTACACTAGTAGTTTATTTAGTAAAAAAAAAAAAATATTTTCAATTCTTAGATATCAAGTTTGATATAACAATTAATTGTTGGTTGTAAAGTAGGAATGAATTTTAGGATTTGATGTCAGATTTGATAATGAATATAGGATTATATTTTGAGTTAAATGTTTGAATGATAATGTGATTTTGAAAATGATGTATGCTTTCAAATTTGAGATTCAATTTTAAATTTAATGTCAAATTTGAGAATGAAACAAGAAAAGGATGAAGAAAAAAAAATAGGATACAAGAAAGGGAAAACAAAAGTGACTTAAGAACTTTGTACCTAACCATAACACAAAGAAAACCACAAAGAATATTTTCCTTACAATTTTCTTCTTTCTGCCTTTTTTTTTTCTTCAAATGTTCAACTTTTTTAAGGTTAGAGGATATGAAACTTTAGGAAACAAACATTCATGTGAGTTGCACATGATTCCAACCCATCAAAAGTTTAAATGACTTTAATAGTTATGGGAGGGGGATGCGCAAAGTGTAATAGTTGGTGAACATTTATGGAGTTTCTTATGGGTGCTAAAAAGGGATGACAAGTGTAATTTTTTTTAAAATCTTAGGAAAATTTTGTATAATTTTCTCTTAATGTTATCTTATAGTTAAGAAGACTTGATGATTTGAGCATATTAAAAAATATAGGTGGAATTGTCTCAAATACTTGATTTTGAATTACACCTGACTTATTAATAAAATCTATGCTTAAATACTTTGTTTCATTAATAGTAATAATAAAAGAACATGATCATTGATTTTGAAAGAATTTCTTTTGTGAAATTAATTCTATAATTACAAAGATATAAAATGAACAAAGTCAATAATCACTTGGAATCAATGAAAAAAAATATAATCATTGATTTCATCAAGAATTTAAGTAGTTGATGTTAAAATAATCTTAGATTGGCAAAATGCTTTAACAAAGGTATAAAACATTAATTATAGCATTAACAATGTTAGAATAACTTCCTGTTGGGATTATTGGAAAAAATTGTCTAAAGTTTCAAACAAAAATATGACTTCCTCTAAAGAAAAAGTTTATATTATTAGAGAAACTCATTATGTTTATAAGGCTTTTGCCTAATGCTTCAAAACAAAACTGTAGTATTGAAGCTTTATCTCAAATTATTAGTTTTGCAACATTGAACAACTTAACAAGTTCACTTCTTTAATGAATATTGCAAGTTATATAAGGTAAGAACATAGATAACAAATTTTTAGTGTGTTATTCTTCTTCTATATACATTATATGCTAGTTAAAATAATAGGACAAGGTAAAATTCAATATTTTATTACATAATATTTTTATTAGTATCACTGTAATCACAAAGAAAAAACATTCATTGTATTGTCATTAGTAGACAACACAATTGTCTTATATATATATATATATATATATTTATCTTATGTAACAGTAATTTCTTGATTAGAGGTTTAGTGTAGAATGTAGTTAAAGTGATTATTATATTAATGAGTATAATGTTACACTTTTAAAGTCTATTAAAATAAAACTCAAAATGATATTTATAATTAGACTTAAATATTAATTTAGTTCATGAAAATAATATTTTTTTATTTTAATTTTTAAGAATTTTATTTATTTTAGTACTTTTTTTTTATTTTTATTTTGATAGTTAAAATAATACCTTTCACATACTAACGAGATTGTACAATTCTAAATCTATTTCAACAAGTCAAAACAAACGCTTATCCATGGTTCCTATTAAACAAAGTATTTAGTTCAGATCTTGTACAATATAACTATCTCAACAATTCAAAACACATCAACACTTATACACCGAGGTGGCAGGACACATGGTTTCCATTAAACAAACTCTAAGTTTAACCATTGTAAATGAAAAAAAAAAAAAACAACGAAAACTTTCCTCCCTCGCTTAACTTGATTATTATTGATCAGGGTCTAATGTATATTTCTAAAAGCAAACAAAATTGGAGAAAATTTATGAAACCGTTTTCTGTTATTATTTTTATAAATAATTAACATAATGCATTGGTCAACAATGGAAACAATCAATTCCACAAACCAATCCAAACGCGCCCTCACCACCTTAAAGCGATTCAATTTTCTTTGTAAAGTCATAATTTTGGAAATATATTTTCAATGCATAGCGTTTTATCTTAAATGCGTTACCCATAATATAAAAATGAAACCGGACGGTGCAAATAAGGAAAAAGCAAAGGGTGATGGGCCTATGGACAATAAAAAACCAGCTCTTACAAATCAGAAAATGTAACGGCTTGACAACAAGCTGATACAATTGTCCTGTATGTCTTGTAACAGTTGATCTCTGATTGTATGTGTTTTCTAGTTTCTACTGCATCAAAGGGGACCATCTATTATATACAATTCTACATTAAGATAACTATGAACATGTAACTCCTCTCCAAAATATTGGTAATCCTTTTAAGTCATCTGAGCTCAGACCTTTGACAGCTAAGAATTCAGATATTTGCTTTGGCCGTTGTAGGTGTTATCCCTCCAGAAACTTCATGAAGTAAGTTTCCAAGCAGCCTCTGATCCAATATCATATTTGGAACCTGGAAGCAAACTGAAAGGTCAAGTCTCCGCACAAGGACAGACAAATACTGACATAGCTGGGAGAGGAAAGGAATACCTTGTCCCCAAAGAAAATCTTCGTATTATTAGCAATGGCCTGAATAAATTTAAGCTGAAGAAATTCAGGGGTGAGCTTCAACCTGTTTGCTTCAGCTTCCTTTATTACACTTGAAATTGCAAAAACAATAAAATTAATCATTTGTTTTTTCCAAGACAATAAATTAGAATATCTTACTCGTAAACTTGCATTTAGTGAAGACATTAGGAATTGGAAAATCTCACCGGTAGAAGTCTGCATCTGCCAGGCTCTTTTCACGTGCCATGTACATTGCATTCTCTATTTCTTCTTGTCTTCTAGCACTATCCTTTTCCAATAACTTTTGCTCCATAAGGATCCTGCTAACATTGGCATTCTTCTCGGCCTCACTAATCGCCATCTTCTTCATAGTCTCTGCCTCCTTCTCGGCTACTTTCTGTTTCTCAATAGCAATTAAGACCTATCCCATAAAATCCGAAGAACCTTGCTTAACATCATTTAGAAAAGAGAACTAAAACTAAAATAAGATGGAGAGTCAAGCATACAAAATGCTGCTAGAAGCATTTATAGGACTCAATAAAAGGCACATATCTCAGAGAAATGACAGTGCAAATCAATCATAAGGGGCAAAAAGCACTGCATGTGCATGTGCTCACACATGTTTACCTGGTCCTTCAAATGAAATTATCAACTAAGTTTTACCTATGTAGCTCCACAAATCTTAACATGAAATTGACAGCTCTTCTTAATGGAAATATACCTTAGTACGCTCCTCTTCCATTTGTTCGAAATTGCGTCTTATGCTTTCTGGAATAGTTGGCTTTGTGACACGGACACTTAAGATCTCAATTCCTGGAGCATAGCGAGTGCAGTCAACTTGAAGAGCATCTTTCATCTTTTCATCAATCTGAAAGGACCCCAATGATAGCGTTGTTGACATATTTATTGAGACAAGAAAGGAAAAAACTAAGAGCCAAAAGATTCATATTGGTGTAACTCATCTGGTATTGGGATGGAAAGAATCACAAGGTATGAAACAATAAAAACTTGAGACTTGCATAAACTCTTTTTAGTGGATGACAATAGAAGCTAAAAGTTACTAATAACCAAACTGTTTCATAAAGTCCAACCACCATCTTATCCTTAATAATTGCAGTATAAAATGGGAGTTACCGGTATAAAACAAACTATGGCTGTAAAATTGCACTTCAAATAATTATAAATTTAACCTGATCAAATACATCAATATAGACTTGTTGCAGAGAATGAGAACTGCAGAACTGATTAATCTCATGATGAATCTTGTCATATATCCATGTCTTATCATAATGTACACCATAGTTGAGCAGTGTCTCAAAGACAAATTCCTTACGAAGTCGATTCACAACCTAAAAGAAGAATATACATCACTGCTATAAAATTATTAAAGTTGTGAAAAACAAACAGAACACTAGTAAATCTAAGATTACATAAGGAAAAAATATTTGCTATTACCTCAATCTTCCCAAAACTGATCATAACACCTCCTTTAGTACCGCAGGGTATATCTGTCACCTGCAATAGTCCCCATAATTCAAAAATCGGAATTATAAAGCCATAAGAAACTGAAATTCCCAATCTGAACTTGCTCTAATCAAGTTACCTGATCCGTCTGAAGTGTCACTTGAACAGGTTCATACTGAGTTATAAAAGGCATCTTTAGATGGAAACCTGGAGAATCAATATTAAGAACATGAAGCAAACCTTTGTGCTAGTATACATTGAAGAAAACAAAGGAAAGTTTAGCACCTGGATCTGTAATAGTTTTCAGAAGGGCCCCTCCTCTCCAATAAGCCCCCACATGGCCTTCAGGGACTTGGTGCAGAATGGATAAGCTATTTTGGAAGGATGGTGATGCTGAAGGAACCAAAACCTGCAGATGATATCACATCTTTCTAAGCTTCAAAGGTTGAATAGAATCAATTTAAATATCTTCCATTGTAAGAAATATTACAACAACTAAATCTTATCCCACTTCATGATTCGGCTACATGTATCATTTTCAAAAGCTAAATTTTTGGAAAGCCCGACTAATTCAGTAAAATTTCCAACGCAGTCAATACTGATAAACAAGTCAAGAAATGAAAATTATAAGCAGAACATCTTTATTTTCTGAACTGATCTACCGAAAAATAGCAAGAAAGAATTAATACCAAAGCAACAACGAACCAAATCATCCTATTCATTATCATTTAACTTCAGCAATTTAGGAATTTCCATCATTCCTCAATCTAAATAGTGTAAGCAGATAATTGAATGTTTATATCCCAGGCATTCACGTCACGTATTTGCAACACTACATCATATTTAATGCAAAAAAAGGTTATCTCACGATTACCACCTCATTACTAAATGTGAGGCATACAATAAATTTATCTTCAAAGGTTGAATAGAATCAATTTAAATATCTTCCATTGTAAGAAATATTACAACAACTAAATCTTATCCCACTT
>JAMLFT010006846.1:0-15540 GCA_026544285.1 Pachyrhizus erosus
ATAAAATATAACTAACAACTAATTAAAACATAATTAAAAACTATTATATAAAAAATAAAAAATATGACACAAAATATAATAATAAATTTACTAATTTATCCTAAAAATAAAATTATTAAACTAATCCAAATTCACTTCTTTATTTTTTATATATATATTAAGATTGCAAATGCTCACCCCCCAACAAATACACACACAAAACAGAACCAAAGTTTTTTTTTTTTGCTTTAGATAGCAATATGTTCACATGATCACATCACAGCTTATCAACATTTGCAAATTGACCCAAAATTAAAACCCCGAATTGTTTATTTATTTTTAATTAAATTGGATTGGAATCGTATTTGGAAACGTCTCTTCTGTCTGATTTCCAAACATTTTGTCAAACAAGTCAGTTTCTGCCGTCGCCTGAAATTTCAAATGCACAAAGTGCTATTTTTTCTAAAACAATTCGTATTTAAATGTTTTTTGCGCTTATTTTTCCCTAAGATTAAATTGACAGATGATAATAACGTCCAAATTTTCTGGTTAAATTATTTTAATCTGGATTGATTATTTAAATTAGTAGAAGACACATTCTTTACCTTACATTTTTTTATTGAAAGTAAAAGCAATTTTAATTTATTAATTTTCTACTCAATATATGTCTACTTTTGGTACCAGATTGTGATTACGGGTAGCACTTTATTTTTTTAGTCATGAACAGTTATTTGATTGTATGTGTAACATTTAGGGATAAAATAGGAAAAAAAAATAGAAATCAAATAGGGTTATCCTCTGGTATTATTAGGAGAAAGAGAGGTACTAATGTATGTATTTTTAAAATAAAATACAAAATAAGAGAGAAGTAGGAAATCTATCTATACTAAATAGATTAGTGTAATAATTTATCTCTTGCACGAATATTAAGTTTATTGTTTACAATTTGTTAGATATATATACACATATATATATTTCAAAAATATTAACATAATTATAAATATTGATATTTATTTAAATAATTTGTATTTATGTATGTCTATTATATTATTTTAAAAATATTATCTTCATAAATATATTTATATTTGTATATAAATTATATGTTTATATAATTTTAATAAATATATTAATAATAAAAAGTATATTATATCATATCTTTAACTTTTAGTTTTTGTTTTAAAACATATTTTTACCATAAAAGATGACTAACATATATGTTTTTAAATATAGTACCTGTACATAATAATATTATTAATATTATTTATTTTGATTGATAATTAAGATAATAGTAAAAAAAATTGATTTAAAGTTGGTTTGTCTTTTATATATTATTGTCATCATTATATATAAAAAATAATTAAAACTTTTGTTTTAAAAATTTATATAGAATTTAATTATTAATCATACACATAAAAAATAGTAAATAAACACTCAATGTATTTTTATTAGAAATAACAAACAATAAAATGAAATACCATTCAAAATTTTAAACAAAAACAAAATTCACTTAACCACTTTGAAATGTCATTTATTTTAATGATAATGTCTATTTTATTTTAATTGCTATCCTTAAAAGATACTAAAAAAATCTTAAAATCAATTTTGTAAGAACAAAATAACTTTTAATTTTTATTTATTTTTAAAAATAACATTCATTTTTAACTTCACACAATAATTAGAATTAGATTATATTAGTGTTATCAATTTTAATATTCAAATTAAAAAAATACATTGACTACAATAACTTTAATTAATATAATTTTGTATTTTTTATGGATTACATGTAAAAAAGTATGCAATCACATCAATTACGATAAATTACTATAAATATTTATTTCAATGAAATAAAAATAAAATATAAAAAATTTGTTGTATTTAATAATTTTATTGATCAATTTAGTATATACTTGTTATAATTACTTTAGTTATTATAATTATGTATTTTTATAAATTAAAAAAATAACATAAAAAATAATTAGTGATATTTAGGAGAGAAAAAAATTGATGTAATATTATCACGTGACTTATCTTATTTTTCAATAGCAAAATTGGTAAAATAAATTTATTTCAGACAAATAAATAAACATATTTATATTTATTTATAAATATTTTTTTTGTATTATAAAAATAAAAAAATTAGAAGGTTATTTTAAAAACTAAAGTTACAGAACAAAAATAATAAATTAAATGATAATAAAATAGATATAAATATGTAACAAAAAGATGAAACAAGTAAAACAAAAAAAGTATTAGAATTTGTAATTTTCAGAACTTTCAATCATTTTAAATATTATGTCTTTAAAATAATCAAAATTTAAAGAAAATATTTGTTATCTATACTACTTGCAAAACATTTTAAAACAAGTTTGAATGTTAAAATTGTAAATATTTTTAATTATGAAAAATAATTTATAATTCATAAGATTTGATAAATTAATTATCATATTATATAAAATAAAAATTTAATTAAAACTTAGTTGATTGATTTAATTAAAATATATAATCATTGTAATCACTTTAATTATTATAATTTTATATTTTTAAAAATTAAAAAATTAAAAAATAAAATATAAAATTTGATAGCATTTGGATGAGAAAATAATTAACATGATATTGATATGTGACACTTGTTTACATGACAAAACTTTCTCTTATAAATATATAATTAATATAACTAATTCTTTTTATAATTATAAAATTTTATATTTAAATCAAATTTAGGCTGAATTATTAATATATATTATATTTTTTAAATTAATTTTAGTTAGTCTTATTAAATAAAAAATTATATATATATTTTTATTTCTAAGAAGTCAGTCTGCCAACCTGTTACCTATTTAAACAGGATAAACCACAATTTATAGTTAGTTTCGACTCATTTTTAATACTAATTGTAGGACGGATCAAAATGAGTAGTCTAACTTGCTTTGCCACATCTAATTTTACCTAACAAATTTGAAATCATAAGAAAATTTTTGCAATTATCTTAGATATTAATAAAAATAAATAAGATAAACAATATTATTATATAAGTTATTATATAGGTACTATATATTTTTTACAATTAATGTTAATAATTTTTTATAACAAACACATGTGTTTTAAAAAAATTTAAAAATTTAAAATATAATATAATATACTTTTTACTATTAACATTTTCATTAAAATTATATATAAAAGTTATATACAAATGTAAATATATTTATAAAGTTAATATATATATATATATACACATTTATCGATATATATTTATTAATTATTTAAAAAATTTAAAAATTATAAATAATAAACTCAATATTCATATAAGGTAGGAGATACTACACTAGTTAAATAAAAAATAAAAGTATATAATTAATAGATAAAATTTCAATTGTGTTCTGAAGTGAGTGAGATAAATTATCAAATTTAATTAAGAGATAAAAATGTTTTAAGAAATAGAGACTAAAAGAGTTTATTGTCTATACATTATATAATTACTTATAGAAATATAGATTAAGAATAATTTATATATATATTTATCTTTCTATTTTTTTTATTAATCTACTTATTTTTATTTATGATAAGTACTAAATATATTTATGCCATAACACCTTTTATATAAAGTAGTAGAAAAAGATGTAACAAAAGAAAGTAGTAGATAATTTTATAAGAGAATATAATATTTTCTTAAATTAAATAAACATATATTATTAATTTATTATTACGTTTTGGAGCATATTATCACCTACAGTGTCGATGGCAACGCATTCGTATTTGTATTCAACTTAAAAATAAGAATCATTTACGGTATTGTATTAAAAATTAAAATAATATCTTATTTTTTTAAGTAAGAGCCATTCTTTATTCAATTTTTTTCCAAACGAACGTTTTTGTCAACTTGGAAAAACAAAAAACGTTCAACAAACTAATGTCATCCCACGTCTAGAAGGGCGCGTGTACATCACTTTCATCCTAATCGTAATGACGAGAGCAAAGAAGCCTACGCGCTCCTTTTGATAAAACTGACGGACGCGCTTACGAGGCGCGTAGACAGAACAGTCAACTATTTCCCCTCAAGTGTAGTACAATCGAATCACCGTATCATACTTGTTCACCTTTTACCAAAAATTATATTAATGCATAAATGTAGAGTGTGTCCTCATTTTGTCTTTATTTATTCATTTATGTAATAATTTGCTCATTTTGTTGGGTTGCTTAAAATTTAAAATAAACCTGAATCTTAACATCATCATTCAATAGAGAGAAAAGAGAAAGAGAAGACGAAATCCGTGATCTGCATTTTCTTCCGTAGCACCTAACAACCAATCTAACTTGAAAGAAACCCTAACCCTCTCTCTCTCTCTCCAATCCCACTTTCTCTTCTTCACAACTTTGGGATTTAAATTAGCGAGAACCAGCAAAACTGGAGAAAGATTTTGGAACTTTCTGATCCGGGTTTTGCATCTTTCCATTATCACCACCATTTCCTTTTATTATATGTTCCTTTCACTTTATTTTATTTTATGCATCTTAGGGCAGTTGGTTTAATAGCTTCCATGCCCATCATCACCGAACCAGGAAAAGCCAAGATCTTCAACGACCCATTACCAAGAAGAGTCTCAAAACCCAGACTCTAGCCAGACCCAGTTACCAAAATTGCTTCTTTCTCTTAAACAAGCCACACCCATATTGTATCATATGCCCCAACACCAAATTAGAGAGAACAGTAGTGGCTATGGGAGCTGAGAAGAAATGGCTTTTCACTCTATTCAGTGCAGCATTCCTATCTCTCATGCTTCTTTTGATGTCTTCTTTCTCTACCTTCAGTTCCCCAAAGGTTTTCCCTTCCCTCGTTCAGCATGGTTCTCACTACCCTCCAGCTTTTGCATACTTTATCTCTGGTGGTAACCAAGACAAGGACCGGATCTTGCGTTTGTTATTGGCAGTTTACCATCCTAGGAATAGGTACCTCCTCCATCTTGGGAGGGATGCTAGGGATGAAGAGAGGCAGGCCCTGGTTACCGCTGTGAGGGCGGTGCCGGCTATTCGTGCTTTCGGGAACGTGGATGTGGTTGGCAAGGCTGATTATGTCACCTACTTGGGATCCTCCAATGTTGCCATCAGTCTCCGGGCTGCTGCCATTATGCTCAAATTGGATAGTGGGTGGAATTGGTTCATCACCTTGAGTGCACGGGATTATCCTCTCATCACTCAGGATGGTATGTCTATTTGGTCTTTTCTGTTTGCTTCATGGATTTGTGCCTGATTTTGAATGAGTCAATACCTAGATTGGTGTTGTATTAGTTGAAGGTGTAGGATTAGTATTCAAAACAAATTTCCCTCTAAAAGGAATTAAATCAATGGGCTTATTAAATATTATGAATTTGATTTTGAGTGATCCAGTATTAAGTAGTGGCTTGGTACTTATTGGAAAGTTTCTGCTATTTGAGTGGTCCAAAAATTCACTTTTCTTTACTTTAGTTCACCCTTTCTTTTAGCTCTCTTGTTTTCAGTGGATGCTTGGGATGGAGCTTTGGAGGGAAAGAAAAAGGAAAGCAAATAGTTTATTTTTAAATTAAGAGATCAAGACATTAAGTTTATGCTAAACTATCTTTTTATTTATTTCATTTTAAAAATAATCAAATTAAAGATTTATTAAAAATGAAAATTTGCCTTCCCTCCCCTTTCCCTCCAGAACACAACTCCTAAACATACCCTTAGGAAATTTGAGATGCAGTATTAATTGGAAACTTAATGCCTTTAGGAAACTTGATGTAGTATTTAGAATTAATTTTCAAATCAGCGAGCTTGCACTTGGATGCCTGTTTACTCATTTCGCTTATCTGAGATTTTGTGAAAATGTTGTCTTATCATGGAATCTTTAATATGATCAGCCTGAATTTATGTATGTCAGTATAAATATTCATATATGTTTTTCTTTTTTAAATTTCGCTAGGTATCTTAATTTTACTTCCTTGTTTTGGAATTTTATGAGTTCTGTTTGATTAGTTCTACAAAGACTTTTGCATTGAGGTCCATATACTTTCTGTAAGTTCTCATTTTGAGATTTCTTTTTGTGTTGAAATACTGAAGTTTAAGGTTTGTACTTTTAAAACAATACTGAAATGCCTTTGGTTGCTACAGGTTAACCAAACCGGGGCCATCCATTTGTTACTTTGAATTCTCATTTTGACTTTATAAATAAATTTAAATTTTACCTAGAGCTGACCATGATTTAGGTTATACCACTGTAATATTAAATATGTAAGACCCTAAGTTGAAAAGACAGGTTTTCCAACTGATTAGTTTTTCATGCATAAGGAATGTGTGGTAAAAGCCAGGAGGTGAAGCCAACACTGAAATTGAGAGGGTCTGCAAAAGGCAAAAAGGGTATTCAGGATCACTGATGCAGAGAGGAGTGAGGAGGTAGAGTTGGTAGAAGGGTATCTGACGGTGCCAAGTCAGGGGGTACTTGCCCTTGGCTGCGCCTTTGATGATTACAGCCAAAAGACAAAAGTTATTGTTCTTAACTTCTTATCTTAACCTAATAACAAATTATAAGGTAGAGATTCTTCAAACTTGTCTCTATATACTGAAGAAACTCCACCAAAAATCTGGTTCAGTTTGCTATGAATGAGCTTAGGTCATATTATGAATTTGAAGTCAGTTTATTTGTTTACCTTGTTGAGTTCAACCTGTTTGTGAATGCATTTCTGATTTCACACTCATGCAAAAATTAATGCTTGGGAATTTTTGACAAACTGCTTTGGCTTCGCATATTAATTTCCAAATGGAAGGGATTGGTTCTAAGCTGGGGATCGTATTTTATGCCTTAGATGGTTGAATATCTTCAGTGCTTAATATTGAAAAATTTGATAAGGGACCAAGTCAATTCTTCTGATTGCATGGGATTACATGTGATAGTTGTTATTTGCTCATGAATTGATAAGTTGAAATACTGATCTTGTTATACAGATCTTATAAGACTGGAGGATGGGCTTCTAATTGGAGGGAATTTTTTAAGCATCCTTACAAAGTGGAGTATCAAGGTGGAATAAAGTTTCCAATGGTGAATTAACAGATAGTCTGACTGATATGTGCACAGAAGATGTGATTTAGCTTGCTCAAATTCAAGTAGTTTTGAGCAAAAAAGTTGTCATAAATAGCAAAAATAGCTTGTAGATACTATATGTATAATGTTTTAAGGAGAATGGACAGCTGTTTAGATATTAGTTCCAGCACTTCCATTATGCTTTTGGATTAAACATGGACAATTAGGTACTCTGATATACACCTGCTACAGGAAGTAAGCATAATCAGAAGTAACAAAAATGACATGTAGATATTGACATGTTTCAAGTAGGTTCTTACCGTATATTTATAAGAAATGAGATGTTTTTATAGTTCAAACTTTCAATATGATTCCGGTGAAAAAAGAGAGGGGGAAATGCATGCATTGCACACTGACATACACCTGCTACCTGATACTGCTAGTTGTAGATGGAAATCTTAAGATGTTGGTCCATCTTGAAAACACTTAATCATTTGAGGGCCACACAGAAGATCTTACGAAGAGTCAGAGATATCACTATTGGCACTTGTCCAAGGCAAGCAGTAAAGAAAGTGACAGTAAATTTTGATTTCATAATATAAGGGGTATGCTGAAAAAAAAGTTTTCTATGTTGGTAACCACAGAGATGGGCTTTTGATACCCCAATATGTGATTACTAGTGAGGCATTCGACCACAGACACATTGTTTTTACTAGAATCTCCTAAGACATTTCATGTTTTGCAAGTGAACCCTCTGAGCCCAGTAAAGCCAACGTAGCTGGCTGATCTGAAAATCTTGAGTTTGACTATAGATTATCATTAACCTCTAGATTTGCAAGTGGCAACTTTCTATTCTGCATCGGTTCTCTAGACCCTAGTTGTGCCATGGCCTTGTTGATTAAAATAAAAATTAGGATTCCTCTTATACCAGTAGATCTAGACATCTTTATTGATTTTGCTATATATTATTTTAGTTGCAGTACAAGAACGTCAATATTCATAATTTCATCATCTTTTTAAGTGAATAAATACTCATTATTCTAAACTTTATTCACTGAATTCCGCTTGTTTTATTGTCAATAGAATTCTCAGTTTTTTGTTCATATTCTCATTTCAGCTTGATGTCTGCCTTCTTTCCGTACTTTTCTATTTTACTGATCCATCTCTGTTTGTCTTTATCAGATCTGTCCCATGTTTTCTCTTCTGTTAGTAGAGACCTCAATTTCATTGATCACACTGGTGACCTTGGATGGAAAGAGTATGAAAACTACTGCTAATTTGGGCTGCTACTTTTTGGCACATATTCAGTTTAGTCTTATATCATTTATTTATTATGTATTTATTCGGTCGTGTAGGAGTGATAGATTCCAACCTATTGTAGTTGACCCGGGGCTATATTTAGCAAGGAAAAGTCAAATTTTTCAAGCCACAGAAAAGAGGCCAACGCCTGATGCGTTCAAACTTTTCACAGGCAAGTCTTTTTTCTCATGCTGTCTGCAAAACACAATCTACGCCTATGAGGGTAAACACTGAATGCTTTCTTGCCATGCAGGTTCACCATGGGTCATCTTGAGCCGACCGTTTCTGGAGTTCTGCATTTTTGGTTGGGACAATTTACCTCGGACCCTACTGATGTATTTTACAAATGTGAAGTTATCTCAAGAAGGATACTTTCACTCGGTCATTTGCAATGCGCCAGAATTTAAGAACACAACAGTAAATGGTGACCTACGGTATATGATCTGGGACAATCCTCCAAAGATGGAGCCGCACTTCCTTAACGCCTCTGTTTACAATCAGATGGCAGAAAGTGGAGCTGCTTTTGCAAGGCAGTTTCGACTTAATAATCCTGTGCTGGACATGATTGATGAAAAGATCCTCCATCGTGGCCGCCATCGAGCTACTCCAGGAGCGTGGTGCAGTGGGCGGAGGAGCTGGTGGGTGGATCCATGCTCCCAATGGGGTGATGTCAATACTGTGAAACCAGGTCCTCAGGCTAAGAAGCTTGAAGGGTCTGTTTCTAACCTTCTTGATGACTGGAACTCACAGACCAATCAGTGCAGGTGAATAGACATGAGAATAGAAGCATTTTAGGAAGCAGTGCAGTCTAAGCACCACGATTCTTTGCTTTGGTCACCAAAATGTAATATCAATCTTTGAGTCATAGCAGTGTTTGTGAGTGTTGATTGCAACACGTCAGAGTTGTAGTGGGGAAGGGAATATATATTTAAGCTTTTGGGCTTTGGAGGCTTAATATTAGTGGTGGATCCTCCAATACCTTCAATCAGTGGGAGGATATTCCCTCCTGCTTCCATTTTCATCTTGTATGTTCTGTATGTCTCCTCATTACCATAGGGATTCTGGACGATCAGAGCAGAAAGTTCATTCTTTTTAGATATGATTGTCGTTTTCCATTCTCCCATAATTGCACTTTTTATTATATTGTATGGTTACTAGTTCAACTGGTTTCCACGTGCCATGTGTTACTGTATAGCATATTTTAAGATGGATGGAAGAGGTTAAAATACGGTAAGTGGGGGATCAGTGGTCCCTCTTACAGAATTTGGAAAATGGTAATGTGACTTTTTAGTCCTGCGACTATGCCTCGGTGCCCCCTGTTGCTAATTAACCAACTCAAGTTAGCTTTTTTGGTTCAACTTATATGTTTTTAGTTTCTAATTGGGATTAAAATTACACCACTTTTTATAAATGTAGAACTAAAAATGTATTTAACTTTTATGAAGATTAAAATTATATGTTTTAGAGAATTTTTTAATGCAATAAACTTAAAAAATATCAAAATTTACAAATAATTCAGTTTGGTAACTTTTCGTGTGAGAGTATTAGTAATATTTTTTTTACAACAGTTCGTGGCATAGCTAAAAAGTTTTTTTGAAAGGGTAAGGTTGGATGATATTTAAAAATTATTATTTAATGTTAAACATGATATTTGAGTTATCAAATGATATATTTTATGGTTTAAACGAGAACAAATTCTAAGAAGTTTTGTCCAATTTCTTGCTAGCTATCACTTTATATATTTAATAAAAAAAATAAAAGTGTTACTTTTTTTTACCACAATATGCTTAACTTGATTTCTTTTTTGTTTGTGGCAAATGAGTTGCTTCAATTTTCTTTTTTCTTTTTAAATAGAGATCACATGTATCACTAATGAGAGATAATCCAATAAATTTAATTTTCTTATAACATTTCAATCATTGTCTTGTCATTAATAATTTAGAATTGTTAACTGATCAAACGTTGTCCAAAATACATTTATTAGCGATTAATTATATCATTAACTTATATATTTTTTTACACTTTCCTAGATTTTTAACAAGGTATTTAGAATTTTTTAATCAAGTCTTTATAATTTTCAAAATTTATAATTAAGTTCTTAAAAGTTAACATGATATTGTTTAAGTGATTTTTTTTCCTACCATTCTTACCTTTATCTCCATAATGTTCTTTTATTAAAAAAAAATTGTCTCTGAATTTCTAAATCTCTTTTGAAAGGTTCAGTGGTCTAGTTATAAAAGAAAAAATGTGAAATAATTTATTTTACATAGCTCCGAATTGGTACATACTAAGTATAACATACTACAAAATCTCTCATTCTCTCCTCCATATATTTTTTTTGTTCCCCAGGTTGTAATAGCGTCTTTTTTGTTTTTTATTTATAAATGATAATGTTTTAGGATGAATTCATAAGAGGTCCAACATTGAGAATATAGCCTCTTAAACTTAGGTTGCATATGAGTGTTCTCATTTGATCATATCTTGAATTTAGATATTAAATGATATATTGGCCTTACTCACCAATTTAGACATGACCAAAAATTTTCTTTTAACTAGCAACAAAAATATGACAAACTCACATGAAGACATATCTTAAGAAGTGACTTGTGTTATACCTAAAAAGTAGTACTTCTCGAGAATGCCTTTTATCATTCATTTGTCACATCCTTTTTAATGATAAAGCAAAACTTACATTTGTTCAACAACTCCCAAACTTCCATAATAGGTCTTAGTCTACTAACAAGTAACCAACCACCTTACCTAGATCCGTATCCATCTTGACCCTTCATGCTGCCAGCTTTAATTTATAAATACTAAATATTTTCCCACCCCATATATGCTTTCTCATTCCTTATCACTTATGATTCTATTTAAATCTCAACTAACTTAAGCATTTGAGTTTTTTTAACTATTGTTATCATGAACATTATTTAAATATTTGTTATAATATTTTTTGTTCTTCTATTTAACATATCATTCTTTTAGTGATAATGAATTACAAAAACTCCAGCACAATTATCTTTTTCTATTGATCACTCTCTCTCTCTCTCTGTGTATAAAAACCTTCATTTATATCATCGACATTACTTCTTTTTAACAATAAAATCATATTTTGTAAAAATAACTTTATCATGTTTGTAACATCAAGCAATACAATTTAGTAAATAACCTATACTTATTTTTAAAATCTTAATTATATTTTTCATCCATCTAGATATAGTGAAAAAATAGTTTTTAATTTTTTGTTAGTTTTAATTTCATAGATTTTAATAATGAAACATATATTTAAACATATCAGTCGAGAATAATCGTTTACATGACATGAATACAACAACTAATTTAATACAGAGAATCGGAATCAATTTAAAAAAAAAAGATTAAAACCAAAATTATTCTTTCAATTTTTAAAAACAGGCCAAGTAACAGGCATTTGCATATGCTTGGTACCATAGCACGCGGCACCTCCGAACCAGTGTTCCATGGCACTTTTCCAATTATCCAAAAGATTCACCACCGTCAATCTCCTTCCCCTCACAAAATCTTCTTCAACTTCAAATTTCGACCACCATCCCTTCATACCGTTACCCTCAATCCAACCCATCCAAACCCCCAATTGGCCTCCGAAAACCTACACATTGGCCTTCCACACGGCCCAACCTCAGCCCACCCCCGACGCCGAAACAATATGCAGAACCATATCCAACGCCCGCAACTCCACCGTCGACGCCTCTCTCGCCGCCGTCCCGGTGAAGCCCTCGCCGGAGCTGGTCCTCGAGGTCTTAAACAAACTCAACAACGCCGGTGTTCTCGCGCTTTCGTTCTTCCGTTGGGCTGAGAAGCAAGACGAGTTCAAACACACCCCAGAAACCTTCCACGCGCTGATCGAAGCACTGGGTAAGATCAGACAGTTCAAAATGATTTGGACTCTGGTCAATGACATGAAGCAACGAAAATTGTTGACTTCTGACACTTTTGCCCTCGTTGCTCGGCGATACGCGAGAGCAGGGAAGATCAACGAAGCAATCGAGACATTCAAGAAGATGGAGCAGTACTATTTAAAGCCGCACGTGTCGGATTTTAACAAGTTGATCGATGTGTTGTGTAAATCCAAGTGTGTGGAGAAGGCACACGAGGTGTTTAATAAAATGCGCTACTTAAGGTTGGACCCTGATATCAAGTCCTACACCATTTTATTAGAAGGGTGGAGTCAGCAGAAGAACTTGATAAAAGTTAACGAGGTGTGTAGGGAGATGGAGGACAAAGGGTATCAACTTGATGTTGTTGCGTATGGGATAATCATCAATGCGTATTGCAAGGCTAAGAAATTCGACGAGGCTATTGGGTTGTACCATGAGATGAAAGTCAAGAGTGTGAGGCCTAGTCCCCATGTGTATTGCACTTTGATTAATGGTTTGGGTTCTGATAAGAGATTGGATGAAGCTCTTGAGTTCTTTGAGGTATCAAAGGCTAGTGGTTTTGCACCGGAGGCTCCCACTTACAATGCTGTTGTTGGGGCTTATTGCTGGTCTTTGCGGTGGGATGATGCGTACAGGATGGTTGGTGAGATGAAAAAATGTGGGATTGGTCCGAATTCTCGAACGTTTGATATTATACTTCATCATCTGGTAAAGGGTCGCAGGATTGAAGAAGCGTGCTCGGTTTTCCGCAGGCAGAGTGGTGAGTTTGGGTGTGAGCCGAGAGTGAGCACTTATGAGATCATGGTGAGGATGTTTTGTAATGAAGAGCGGTTGGATATGGCGATGGCGGTTTGGAATGAGATGAAAGGGAAGGGAGTTCTTCCTGGAATGCATATGTTTTCCACCTTGATCTGTGCCTTATGCCATGAAAGTAAGTTAGATGAAGCGTGTAAGTACTTTCAAGAGATGTTGGATGTGGGCATTCGGCCTCCAGCCAAAATGTTTAGCACCTTCAAGGAAGCTCTAGTGGATGCAGGGATGGAGCATGTTGCCATGCATTTCGCTTTGAAAATTGATAAACTCAGGAAATCTCCATTAGTTGCTTGACACAAAAGCATACACGATATATTAAGAATGGGTGGTGTGAACTTTTCACGTGATTGTGCGAAGTTTGTGTCTATCTCTATCTTGCTAGTCACTGGAGACAGATATGAAAATTCTGCATATATCGGATGGAGTTCTGCATATTTAACCTCTTAAGAAGGAAGTTTTGCATCACATTGTCATGTGAAAATTTCATGTGAGAATATCTATTCCCATGATATATCGCAAGGGTAATTCATGTGGGATACCTTTGATCAACAGAGCCACCTGCAAGATTTATCTTAATGATTTGTTGATTCTTTATTAGGAGGCCTATTTATAGGCCGAAACAACTTTAGAGTGTATTTAAACCCTCTAATTTCTATAGCTTATGAGAAGGAGGTTACTCCTGCGAATGAAGGAAGCGATGTTAATATGTTGGAATGCGTGTGTTGCTTTCTCTACATTAGGACTTCTATCCAAACTCTCTTCTTTATCTTTGGCTCTACTGGCCCCTCAAGTGGCATCCATCACGAGTTTCTTTCTGTTCAATTCTGTCAAGTCATATTTTCAGAGATCTTTTAAGTTGTATCATCAAACCATCAACTCCTTGTTAATAAACATATCAGGTGTCTATTATGTCTGTCTGGTTTGATCTATACATTATTCACATTAATTTGGTTTCTACATTTTCTAGACTTGTTCTTTAACTGATACAAATCACCTGTTATTCTATTTTGATCTTATTTTCTCATTTTATATTCAATCTTCCACATCTTTCTCATACCTTTTTTTTTTTTTTTTTTTTTATGAAATCTCGTACTTTTTCATATTTACCTATATTTTAACTTACGCATTTTTTGTCTGTAAATAATCAATTTTTAATATATAGTGAAAAAAATAAAAATATAGACAAATAAACATGGAGTTTTTAACTTTTCACTATTATTATTAAAGAGTTGTTATACTAAAATTGTCATATATCAATTTTTTGAAAATTTCATGATTTTTTCTCCTCTTTTCATTTTTTTTTTCTATTACAACTAATAGTTGACTTATGTACTTAAGGAATGTATTAGTCTTTATACATGTTTTAAAATGATGTATGAATATAAGATTTAAATATGTTTTTTATACCTAAAAAATGATCCATTTTGATTTTACTATCAAATTTTTAATTTTATTTTAGTTTTATGTTTAATTTTATAATCTTTCGTTATATTAATTCTGTTAAGTAATGACGTGACAAATAGTTTATAGAAAATTTCAATTAAAAAATTTATTTAATAATAATAAAAAAATTCAACTAGAAAAAATAAAGTCAAAATTTTTAATATATCATGCACGATAAATAGTCAATGAAAAAATTCAACCAATAAATTATTTAGCAACAATAAAAAATTTGATAAAAAATAATAAAATAAACTTTTAATACATTATATAATTTTTTATTATTGTTAAATAATTTTTTTATTGATTTTTCTATAAATTATTTATCACATTATTATTTAAGAATTAATATAACAACATATAGTAAAATTAAACATAAAAAAAAAAATATTTAGGTAGTAAAATCAAAATAAGATATTTTACAAGTATAAATAACATATTTAAGTTTAAATATAATAATGATTAATAGATATATACTAGTTTAATTGTTCATGACTATTATGTTGAGAATTTTAGATTCTGTTTTGGGTTGTTACAAAGTTTTAATTTTTTATTTTCAAATACAATTTTTAAAATAAGACACGTTTAATAAAAATAAAACTGAAATGATTTTTGATTTATTTTCAAAACACTTTTGTATTTTTTATAAAATAAAAAAATATTTTTATGAATATAGTTTTTAGTATTAAAAAATTCAATCTTAATGACTTTAACAATTATCATTTTCGTTATTAACACCATTACTACTATCATCTATACCTATCACTATTATGATCACTACTACCACCACCTTCACTCCCCATTAGCATTATCATTGTCATGATTACCATCATTCACTACAACCACTACCATTTATCATTAGTGTTATCATACAATTCTCGTTAACCTTATTACTACCTCGCTTTATTCTCCTTATCACCAACTTCCATTAATGTTATATATATATATTATTATTATTGTTGTTGTCATTATTATATTTTTTTATTTATATAATTTTAATATATTTATTTTTTTAAAAAAACTTATATGTTTCAAATTATTTTATTATTTTTATCACTATTT
>JAMLFT010006847.1:0-15539 GCA_026544285.1 Pachyrhizus erosus
CGACATTCGTACCTGAAAAGGTACTATATTACAATTGAATCGGTACACTTGCCGAATCAAAGAAAAATAACTAACACAGATTCAAACTCGCATCCTTTTTGGAAGGCGTTGAAGATAAGAGAGGAGAGTTTCCATTATATAGCTAGGCCCATCGCTATAAAAATAAGTAAACAAATGGCTTATATCCTTTCTCAAAAATCATAGACCGTCATTGAAGCTATTGAATCAACTGCTTCAACCTCGAGCTCCCATGGTCGACAAGCTAGAGTCGAGCTATGTTTGCACCTATGACTGCTCTAGCCAACCTCGCGCCATACTTGGTGAATAAAATAAGCCTATAAAAGGGACGTTGAAACTGTATAAATAGAGAGGAAAACAAAGATGAAGAGGACACAAATAGAAGAATTGATTGACTAAATTCACCACGAATTCAAACTCTTTTCTTCGTTACTTGTCATATAAAGTTTCGATTTGAATCAAGCTTCATTTTTGCCCAAGAAATTAGAAGAAAAGACCAAGAAATCGCAATTTTGAAAGTTTGCCGAAGCTTCGCTGGAAACCAATCCTAACTCACCGAAAAATCAAATTTAAGGTAGGAGGAGCCGTTTATTTTTCATTTTGATTTCACGAATTTGTTTCTAACTATATTCATTACACGTTAACACTATAAACTAGTTGAATTAGTGATGAATTAAGCAAAATCGAACTTGAATTTTTCCATTGGTTGCCATTGACGTTCTTCCATTACAGAACATAGGAATTCTTGATTTAAATGGTAGTTAGGTTTCGTTTTGAATTGGACGTACTCTTTGGAAGGTAATGAATCAATAATAAACTGAAAATAGTGGAGGTTAATGAAAAATCGAAATAGAAACAAAAGGTGAGGAAGAAGATGACGAAGGAGGGGTGAGGATAGTAAGACAAAGGGTGAGAATAGTAAAAATAAAATAATAATAAAAATAAAATAAAATAATAATAATAATAATAATAATGAAAGGAGGAGAAAGAAATAAGAGAGAAACAATTGAAGAGAGAAAACAAACAAAAATAAACATAAAAAAAATTAAAGACAATTTTACCCTTTTTCTTAATATTATGATTGTAAACACTGTTATATTGTTTGGAAATTTAAGTAGTGATATTATTATTTATACGTTGTATAATGATACTTGTGTGTATTTAATGTCTTTATTGATAGTAGAGAAGTCATTATTTCTTATGAAACTGTCTCAACTAGACAGTAACTGTGTAAATAATCTTAAGATAGAATATGAGATATGAAAATGTGACGGTTTGAGAAATTTGCTCAAACAGAGTTTGAATGAAACTTAAGTGATAATCATTTAATTGGTGTGAAAGAAAATGATCGTAGAAATGTACCTTTGAGCTCAAAACTAGTACCAAAAAGGAATTGATGAATGGAAGTGAGGAGAGAAGAATGAATGAAAAACCTAATGAGTGAGAATTAAGAATAGAGATTACATGGGTTAACTACAAAAGGTACCTGAGAAATGTACGCAGGCTCTGGTGAATCCTTAGGGGTCAATAAGTTGCCAAGTTGTGAACCACTCAGAGTAAAGAGGATGTCATGGAACCGGCTTGATGTCCCCGACAAAGCAAAACATTACCAATATTCGGTTGAGAATATCTTGGACTGAGTACCAAACAGGATATGTACTCTTGATCGTTGACCTAGAATGCAGACTTGGATTGTTATTGACACACTTGTGTAAGTCCTCTTGGAGATAGCAACATTGGAGGCTATGAAGGGCCCCAAACGATTAGAAATCCTAATTAGGCACGATGTGGTAAGATGAGAATATACGAAAGTTAGAAATGATATACTTGTGTGTGTGTTTAAGGATAGATAACTCATTCCTACAACCCCCTACCTTTCAAATACCGATGGCGGATGAATTTCATCCTCTGTTTCACCTGACGGTCATACCCTTAGGAGGACAATGGACTCATGACCCATTGGTTCTTCACATGTTATGTGAGATTTGCCTTTTAAGTCTCCTAGTACCATAGCTCCTTGGCAATTTTCTCACATAGATATCTCTATCATCCTAACGCAGACGCTACCACCCAGATATGTTAGGGTCCCACCTGATGTTCCCACAGCTCCCAAACATGCCTAACCCTTTCCAAATCCAAATTCTTCTACAAGTTCAACCCTATTCAAAGATAATAATCAAGAAGGAAGGAAAGAATCGCAAGAAGAAGACCCTTCTGAGTGTTCTAACTAAAAATCGCTAAGGGGATTAGAAGTTAATCCATTTTTGGGTTGATATAGACATATTAAAACATAGCCAATGTTTTGGAGATGTAATATATATACAGTTGTACTTTGACCTTTTTCAATATATGTTAGACTGAGTTTTGATGTTTAATTATAAGTTGCATGAATGTTATAGTAATAATTAGATATTCTCAAATTATAACTCCCTCGCATTTTGAGTTTTAAATTTTATTCGATTAATTCACAAATGAAAATAAAAATACTTGGCAAAAAAATTTAAATCAAATAAATGAAAAGAACATTACATACTACATATGTTAACAACCTTAAATAATTTATCTTTTGCGATAGTATATAGTCTTTGGAATCTTTTGCTTAGTGGCCCTTCTTCCATCTATGGATTTTGATGAGAAATGTTTCCTTCCTCACTTACCTTCCTATGAAGCATATGTGAGAATTAATTTGGTTAAAAGTTATGGTACTCCCCCACTATGTTAAAGTTTATTCACCAATTAAAGTAAAATAAAATAAAAATTTAATTTATCATTTAATTTTTATATTTACATAATCATTATGCTTTGAGTTAAATCAAGTTTTCATAGAAGTAAGACCGAAGTTTCTTTTATAAGTTCCATTTGTAAAATGAAAACTATTCTGTGGCCTTGTTTATGGTGATTTTTGATTTTTAGTTTTAAATTAGTTTAAAGGATTAAATATCATTTTGGTCCCTAAAAAAATATTTTAATTTGATTTTCGTCCCTGAAAAAAAAAATTGTGCTTTTACCATGATTTTAAAGGAACTCCTTGTACTCTTTCACATATATGAATTTTATTTTGTTATTGTAAGCTAATTGTGTCATGGTTTAACGATAACTCTTATCAAAGTTAAGAAAAAAACTAAATTCTAATATTTTAAAATTTTGAAAATGAAAAACACAAAATTTTTTCTAGGAACTAAAATCTAATAAGGACAATTTTCTGAAAACTAAAATCATATTTAAACCTTTTTTTAAAAACCAAAATGAGTTTTAGTTTTGAGTTTTTAGTTTTAATTTTTTTTAATTTTTTAAAAAATTGTTTTAAATTAAAGATGAGTAAATTGAATTAATTGTTTTATCTTATCTTATTCTACTATAAAATAATATAATATAAAAAAATATTGACACATAAAATAATTAAATCTACTAAAAAATAATAAAAATAGTAAAAACATTTAAAACATATAATTTTTTATAACAAAAATAAATATATTAAAACTATATAAATAAAAAAAATAACATAATCATTACAATAATAACATTAATAAAAATTTATAACACTAACAATGAGTGACGATGTTGAATGTGATAACAATAAGGATGACGATAATGAATGGTGACAGTAGTTATTAAAACATGATAACAATAATGATAATAATGACAATAATGATGTTATTAGTAGTAACAAGATGAATAATTATTAAAGATAATGAGATAATATTTTTTAAAATTAAACTAAATTTATATAACATTTTTAACTGATTTTAAAATAAATATAATAATATTTTAAAATTAAATTAAAAATAATTTTACCTTTAATTTTACTAAACATGTTTTTATTTTTAAAATTATATTTAAAAATAAAAAAATCACAGCCATAGGAGACCTAAAATTAAGAGTTAAAAGATGAGACCGGTGCTTAATTTAGAGAAGGAAAGTACTAATTTTGTCCAAACCAAAATATAAAAATTAAATAAGGTTTTATGAGTGATTTGACTGAGTGACGTGGCAAGTGTTTTGGGTTGGCCCCTTGAGGTTGCAAATAGCATGGTTGTGATCCATACTGAGTCAGAGGAACAGAAGAAAACGAGAAGGAGGCGACATCGACATCGAAGCACCATATCCTTAGATTGAAAGCCCTAACTAACCAAACCATGTTGCGGAGACTCTTCTCTTCTTCAAACCTCAAATCCTTACATACAGCAATCTCACCTTCTCGTCTCCGATTTGTTGCCCCTCTCCTCACTCGCCACGTAACTGCCCAATCAGGTTTTCGCTCTCTCACTGTCCCCTGTTGTGTTGCATCATTCTTAATTCAATTCAATCCAATTCAATTTTCGTTCTTGTTATCCTAATTAGGTGCTTCTTCCATCAAAAAGAGGGTCGAAGATGTGGTGCCAATTGCTACCGGCCACGAGCGTGAGGAGATTCAAGCCGATCTTGAGGTACCTTATATTCCGCATTTTCAATAAATAATATGAATCCAATCCATATGTATATCTCCATTTGAATAACATGTAATGAAAGGTAGATTGATTGTGCATGTTTGAAGGAATTCCTTTGTGTTGAATATCCTGATTTTTCAATGTTAGCTGCTCATCATTTTTGCAACTGTTTTTTTGGCCTTCCAAAGGAGTTTATAATTTTTTTTTTAATTTGTTTCTTTTTTTTTTTTTAGGGAAGGGATATTCTTGAAATCAACCATCCTGTAGGTCCTTTCGGCACAAAGGTTAGTGTTATTACCTTTATATACATATATTTATGTTAATCACTTTCAATAAAACTTGTGTTTGCATTGTGTTATTAATATTTTCTCTCTGGTGTGCATATTCTAATTGCTAATAGTATACGAATATCCTATTGTCATCTTGATATTGCCCGTTTGTTTCATTTTGTTGTTTTAGACCAGAATTATATTTTAAATCTTAACATTATTGTTTAAAACAAAATATAACTTGAATGTAACACTTTAAGGTACAGGCACCAAAATGTATAAAATTGGCATAATCTCTACACACAAAGTCATAAACATATTTTTAGATAATATGTTTAAATTGTAAATATATGCAGAATCACCTAGTGGGATAAGACTTTGTTGTTATTGTAAAAATATGCAGAAGGCTGAAGTGACAAAAGTAACTGTCCAAAAATAACTGTCATGTTGGGACCATTACTAATTACTTTAGTTAATGCCCCAATGCCTACTAAACATAATGTAGAAGCAGTGAAGCAATGAATCAATTACCAATCAACATAAAGATTCCCTAAGAAGAAACTTATAAAGCATGAGGATGTTTGTATTATGGCTTTCCATGGGTGATAGTGGCAAATTGTTAGTTTATTTGACAAACTGTTATTCTTAATTAGTTCTCTGGACATGGTTGGAAAAGATAAAGATTAAGGAGTAAGCATGAGGCTAGAAAGTCGAGGGGATTTATAACTTGTTTAGCTTTTGTCCAACAACAATTTGGGGGTTTCCTGGCATTAAACAAAACACACACTTAAAATATAAGTAGAGTTGTTGCTATGCAACTTGGATTTTAAGTAAGGAAATCTTCTTCATTCTCAAATTTTCTATTATCAAGGGAGCTGATGCCCTAGGCCTTTCTTTCTTTGTTTCCTTCTTCACTTTTCCCTTTATTTAAGTGGAAACATTAGTTTTTTTTATAATTCCTTTAGGTTCATATTGTCGTAATATATAATCATTTTGAAGTATGTTGATATATGTCTGCTTTGTTATTTGTTTTGGTTTATTAAGGAAGCACCTGCTGTTGTTAAATCTTACTTTGACAGAAGGATAGTTGGATGCCCAGGAGATGAAGGTGGTGAGTGTTCCTTGTCTTTCTTTATGAATGTGTGTGCAAGCCTTTTCTTAATTTGATGAAAAAATGCTAGAAGTTAGTTACATTGTGAGGTGAAAACCCTTTTTTTCTGTAGAAGATGAGCACGATGTTGTTTGGTTTTGGCTGGAGAAAGGCAAGCCTCTCGAATGTCCAGTGTGCTCACAGTATTTTAAGGTAAGTTGAGAATCACATTTACAATTTTATTGTTACCATTAACACTTACCTTTACGGATTTGGAGTTAAATGTCAAGATGTGATTATGTAGATTAAAATTTTTTGACTTGTTTGCTTCCACTTGTACTTTCTTTATTGGGTAATGGGTAATAAGGGCCACTGCTTGTTATGGACTGCGCAGGTTGATGCTACTCCCATAAGATCCGTGTCATGATATGCTTTGGGTTCCTTTCCAATTTTACCCTATGTTATGAATTTTGTGAACACTCTAAAGTTTGATTATCTGACAATTAATTGCTTGACTTTTGCAGTTATAGCATTATAGCATGTCGGTGTCTTGTGTGTACGTGTGATTCCTATTTTAGCAAAAAAATGACATTCTAAATTGATGGAGGACTAGCTCATCAAATTTTGCTAGTTTTTTTAAAACTTTGACTTTGATTAATATTATAAGCCTTTGGGAAAAAACGAACCTTTTGGCTCCAAAAACAATACAGTATCACGGACTTAATTTGAGTTAAAATTAAATTTTTATTCATGTTGGATGGAAAATTTTACAGGAACCGATTTGTTATCTTTTGCTGGTGTCACGAAACCAACGCTTTAATGTAATATCAGAGCTGGTCATGTTTGATTTAGAGAAAACCATATAGTGCATGCCTACATCATAAAGCATGCATACAAGGTGCTCTACGTAACCATAATTTCTCTACAGGGTGAATATATAGCCACTCCTTCTGGATATGGTTGCTAAGTTATTGCCGTGCATCATGTTTACAGCTTTTGCGTAAATGAATGACTACTTGAAAATTCCAATAATAAGGACAGTCAGAATAAACTTGAATTGCACTCTTGTCACCAAATTAGAATTTTAGTTGAATGAATGTAAATGACTGCTTTGATGGGTTCTTTACTGCTCGTTGTAACTAATTGTTGGTTTTTCTTTACAGCTGGAAGTGGTCGGACCTGGTGGTGATCCTTATGGACATGGAGATCACGATCACCATTGATTGCATCCCGCGATTTTCCTTTAGAAATAAAATTTGGAAGGAGAAGAAAGATATTCTCACCTTTCAAACTTCCAATGCCTTGTTTTGTTCGGATTTGATAGGTCTACACCTTGTGGTTTTGCAATTTTAGATATAGAAAATTTTGGTGTATTTCTTAGACACGCTTTGGTCATTTGGTTGGGCTATCAAATCTTGTTAGGATGTTTTTTTTTTTACGATCCGACAAATAATTGATAGCAACACTGATTCTTTTACAATTCTTGAATATGTATAGCCTACAACTATTTTAAGCACCTAAACCCCGAAAGGATCTAAGGGACTACAAATTTAATTGAAATGAAGAATCTTTTCTATTAGAGATGGAGACAGCACAAGTTTTTATTTAGTTTTTTTTTTTTTCGTATTGTTAAATTATACATTACTATTGTGCTTGTATGTTTTTTCCTTTAATTGAAAATGTTAACTTTTTAAGTTATCTTTTCGTTGGAATAATACGTTCTTAATTGTCAATTATTTTTTGGTTAATCAGCAAAATCCTTTGTGAAGAAAAACAAAAAAAAAGGGAGTAAATTAAAATAGTTTTTAAAGTTAACGAAAATCATCATTTTCAATTAGAGCGAGATGCATAAATGATAAACAAACTTGCAAAAGGTTAAGTGAAAATGATAAATTAATGTATGATTTTTTAACTTAACGTGCTTCTGCAGAAATAAAAAATAAAAAAACCTTAACATGTGCATATTGATAGTAAATATGACCATATAATGTTATCAGTATGGAGTATGAAAATTTTACGAGTGCCTTCTAAGTTTAAATATGATTCACAACTTGGAGTCACTTTTCTTTTTTAACCTTTTTGAGCAACTAGGCTTATCCTTTATTTTCCCGTGTTTCTTCAATTAAAAATGGCAGACCAGTGGGAAAAAAAACAAAACTGTTTTAAATGGAAATATAATATCAATTGCTAGTCTTCTTTCTACGGTGTTATACTTTATTGAGAGCATTGAAATGAAATGTATTAAACAGGCGCATAATTTGATTTCGAAAAGGTGACTCTTTTATCAGTTTTTAAGAATTAATTAAAATTCTTTTTCACCAAAAAAATGTTGGTAAATAATTTTGAAAGTATCTTTCAGTGTAATTTCTCATAGTTGATTTATGCTTTTGCAAACATTATTGAGAAGGTACATTTAAAAAAACTCAACCATTTCGAAAAAATAAAAGTAAAAAACTTATGAAAAGTGAAAACTCTTATTGAAATAATTTAGGATAATTTAAAAAAAAAACCATTAGTGTTGATATTCTTTTGAAAAAAAAAAATCGTGCATTATAAGCAATAATAAATTAAGATAAAGTAAGTGAAAAATACAGGCAATAATAATGTGTCAATACTTAGTAATTTAATTACACAATTTTTTTGTCAAGAGATAATTAAATGAAAATGTTTAATGACACTTGTAAGAGCACATTATATTAAAGAAAGAGCATTATGATGTGTGCAACTAATAAGCATTAGCAAAACAAGCACACATGCTTAAAGATATTAAGCTAAGCGTATTAACAATCCTAAAACTACAAACACATACTCCCAAAGAGGTCTTGATAAAGTCTTGAACTATTTCTACACTTTTGCCCTTTGTTATTCCATTCAGACACTAGCCCAACAATAACTAAAATTGGAGCAGCCCACAACAAAATTGAGTAGAGCAATAGTGTCTAAATGAGCTCATAGAAAGCAAATGGTTTGAATAAGACAGTGTTATCTAAGTACCTTTGGTGGTTTGAGTATAATTACAAATGACTCTACCAAGTTGAAAGGGAAGATGTGATGGGAAAAAGGAAAAATGGAGGAAAAGGTAGTATAGACAAAACATAGAAACTAAAATGTTAAAAAAATGGAGTGGATGATGCAATAGCAAATGGTATGAATATACATAGAAATCAAATTATTATGTGTGTAAGGTGGTATGAATAAATTTACAAACTCGATTAATTTAACCCAAACTCAATTACATTTTAACGGGTTAGGTTAATTTTATTTTGACTTGTCTAATTATAGTTAGGTTAAATATTGGGTTAATGAGTTTCAAACCCAATTACCCAAACCATACAAAATGTACATATTAATATTAGTAATAAATTAATGGTTATTCTAAAATCATCATGTCATTTAGGACATGTATTGTGTTTTTCTTGTGATTATGTTTAATTTGGATAGTTGGACTTGTATTTTAATTTACACACACATTGGAACCTTTCATAACAAAACTATTTTTTTTTATTGTGCTTGAGTTGAAGTGGTCTATTTGTGAGTCATTTTAAACTTCTTACATAGTGTTGGTTGTCATTTTGATTGTGGTATGATTATGCATGTTTACTGTTTAATTAGCTTTTGCAATGCTTGAACTAATTAGATATTCCTTTTTTTAATTGTGATTGTGATCAAATGTTACAAATATCTATTAGATTCTAAGTACAAGTTACAAGGCTACAATGATCAATGTAGTTGGTGTCATTTTTTACAAGTGGGATTCTCATTCTCTCTCTTTTTTCTTTTAATTTTAGCTATGAAATATCATTTTTATTTAATTTTTTGTATTATATTTGTTTGATTTTTTTTATAATTTTTAATTTTCATAATATATTAATATTTTAATTAGTTGACTCAACTACTAAACTTGAATCAATCTAATTAAGGTTGGATTGAGTTGGTTTGAGTTGCTTACCAAAAAACAAAAAATCCAACCCAACCTTATTTCATTGGGTTGGATCATAAAATAAACCAAACCAAATCTAACTCAACCACTTAAACCTCTACAAATTACAAGACAATTGTTATTTACACCTTCCAACATTACTAATATACCTCCTTTTTATAAGTTTTCAAAAATATCATTTTTTAAAAATACTTTTTAGAATGTTAAAATATTAACACATTTTATAAAGTATTTTGAAAAAGTGTAAAAAATTTAACATTCTAGAAAATAAGTGAAAGTGTTAAAAAAAATTTACACTTTGAAAAGTATTTTTAAGAAATGTTAAAATTTTAACATTTAAAAAAAATACATTTTAGAACTTTTAAAATTTTAGCATTATGAAAAATACATTTTAGAAGCCAATTTTTAGTAAAAAAAAAAGGGTTACTAAATTGCCTTTAAGATTACAATATTTGCATGATTTGGAATAATTCATAATGGTGACATCATAACCATAAACAACTTGAACGTTTGAGTGTATTTCTTGTTCATTGTGAAAATTTCACTTCTTAACTAGAGGAGTGACTTCATTAACAAACGAGACATGATTTCGATGATTATTTTACATAAAAATTTTCAAGTCATTATAATTGAAATGTTGACACATTCATAAGATTTGTATTCTTACAAGTGCTTCAAAAATCTCACAATTTTTTTTTTTTTGCTAGAATTTCTTTTAAAGAAATTTAAAAAGTGAGAATATCAAGAGAAGTGTATTAGTAATATTGAAAGGTGTAAATAATAATTTTCAAGCATAATAAATGTTTGTTAGTATGATTTTAATTTTTAAATTTAACAACCGAAACAATTTTTTTTCTTTCGAGTCTGAATGAATCAGACATACCATCTCTCTTTTATTTTGTATCATTTTATTAAAGTATAGAGATCTTTTCTCTATATTAGTATATTTAGCTTTGTGTTATTTTCTTTGTCTTGTCTATAACATATTTTTCATTTGTAATTATAGAAAGTTTGTTAGTTTGTTATTGCTAAGTTAACATTTTTGTTAGCTTCCTCTAGACTCTTTTTGAAGAGTTTATATAAGTCTATATTTTTAGTTTGGAAAGTAACAAATAAAAGATTCACATATTCAATTTTAAATCCTTCTTTCTTTCTACATTCATATTCTAAAATGATATCCAGAGCTTGAGAAGCTTCTTCCATGGCTTCCGATCAGTTCTCTCCTGAACCAGTTTCTATTGTTCTACTAAACACTAATGATAATAACAAGTTATCATTGTTGTCTTCTCCTTTTGCTCTGCCATTGGCGTCTCCACGACAATGCACAATGTGGTAAGTTTCTCCTTTGCTATTTTAGAAAAACTCTCCAATAACAATTTCCTCGTTTGGAAGCAATAAGTAGAACTTGTTTTATTGGTGCATCGTCTTCACCAATTTGTTGCAAATCCATAAATTTCAATTCAATTTCTCTCTATTGTTGATCGCGATCAACGAAATGAGAATCCTACCTATAAAGCTTAGGAACTTCAAGATCAGGTTTTGTTATTGTGGTTGCATTCATCACTCTTTGCTTCATTCTTGCCTAGGGTTATTAGTTGCAAGTATTTGCTCCAAATTTGGGACAAATTTCAAAATTATTTTCATTCTAAGTTGAAAGCTAGGTCTCATCAATTGTAAACTAAGTTTCATGATGAACCTATCTCTGAATTTGTTTTACGAATCAAAGCGTTAGTTGATTTACTCTCCTCTATTGGAGATCCAATTTCTAAGCATGAACAATTAGATGTGATTCTTAAAGGTCTTCCAACTAAATATTAGCCATTTGTCTTGTTGATGAATACCAAACCTAAATTATTTTCATTCGCTAAGCTTGAATCATCACTACTAGCGCAAGAAGCACGTATTGAGAAATTGAAACAATCAGGAGAACAAATTTCTCTCAATCTTACTCAAACTGTAGTCAAGCAATTTGAAAATACTTCAACCACACCTTATGCTACTATTCAATTTACTCAAGCGAACAATTATGGTACTTTCAAAATCTATTTTATAATGGTTCTCAACAAAGAGGATACGGTTTTCGCGATTGAGGTATTGGTCGTTTTGGTTGTCATGGAGGCAAAGATGGCAAAGGTAGTGTCTAGTGCCAAGTTTACAGCAAATTTGGTCACATTGTTGATTTATGTTATCACAGATTTAAGCATTCATATATGTCTCAATAGGCTGCATACGTTCAACATCCTTATTTTACTAGACAAAATCAATGAGTTCCAACCTCATCTGCTTCCTATGCACCACCACCTGGATTCTCTACTCCAATAAATTCTTCTTATTTTTTACCACAAACCCAAGCTCGCCATACTACTTACCCTGCACCTTCACAGTTTTATGGTGCACATATTCATTGTCACGTATCTCCACCTCATGCCTTTGTTACTCAAACCACTCAACCTCATGCTCAATAGTCTTAAAATTGGTTTGTGGATTTAGGGGTTTCTCACCATGTTACTAATGATTCCACTAATCTTGTTGATGCTCATATCATTCAAGGAAATGAACATGTTTTCTTAGACAGTGGCCAAGGTTTGCCCATTCACTCTATTGGTTCAACAACACTTAAGTCCATATCTTATACTTCTATTCCTCTTTATCTTAAAAATCTTCTACATGTTCCCTCTATTACTAAAAATTTATTCAGTGACATCAAGTTTTCCAAAGATAATAACGTCTACTTTGAATTTCATCCATCTTTCTATTTTGTTAAATCATAGGTTGATCATTCTGTTTTACTTCAAGGCTATCTTTGTCAAGATGGTCTCTACCAGTTTCTCTCTCTTCCACTTAGTCGAGAACTTTCTCAATCTCAGCATTTTGTCTCTCCTTTTGTAAACACTTTAGAAAAAATATCCAATGTAAACAAAAATAATTCCAAGTTATATTCTCTATGGCATTACAAACTTGGTCATCCTAATTTTATTGCTCTTAGTAATGTACTCAAACATTGTATTGTTCCCACAATGAATAAAATGCAATTTGATTGTTGCGCAACATGTTGTTTGGGTAAATCTCATCATTTACCTTCTCAATCTTCTTCCATTGTTTACACTGAACCTTTACAACTTGTTTACTATGATCTTTGAAGACCATCCTCTATTACATCTTCTATAAGATACCACTACTATGTTTCCTTTGTAGATGCTTAAGGCAGATATACATGGATCTATTTTATAAAACAAAAATTTGAAACCCTTAATATCTTCAAACAATTTAAAAGTTTGGTTGAGATTAAACTAAATAAGAAAATTCAACAAGTTCAAACGGATTTAGGTGTTGAGTTTAGACCTTTTACACAATTCCTTACCTTTGTTGGTGTTCATCATAGACTAATATATCCTCACACTCATCATCAAAATGGTGTTGTTGAAAGAAAACATTGCCACATAGTTGAAATGGGTCTTACTCTTGTTTCCCATGTTTCTCTTCCTCTTTCATATTGGGATCAGGCTTTTCATACAACCATTTACCTTATCAATCGTATTCCAACATCTCATTCTCCATATAGTATTCCACTTGCTACTTTATTTAACAAAAACCCAAATTGTTCCTTTTTAAAACTTTTTGGTAACACGTGTTATCCCAACATGTGTCCCTTTAATAATCACAAGTTACAATCTCATTCCACTATTTGTACCTTCCTTATATACTCTCCTCGACAAAAAGGGTACAAATGTCTTGATTCCACTAGATATCTTTTTATCTCAAAATATGTTATTTTTTATGAATCGACTTTTCCTTTTGCCAATCAAAAATTAAACCCATCATACCCACCACTATTCTAGAATATTACCTTTTGGTATTGTTGTAACGCCCCCTTTTTATTACTTATATTTAAAAATAAATATATTCAGAGTTACTACACAGATTTACAACTCAACTAATTCGGGGAATTACAATTTGATGATAATTATTTCATTATACTACTTTGATTCCAAATTCTCATTTCATAATATACATTAAGTATAAAAGTCACACACTATTTAAATGTTGTCATACAAATACTAAAAACAAAAATCTTTTTTCTAACTTGTTCTAATCTAATCAGATGCTTTAGATGGATCTTTTTCATTTGTTGATTCCTCTCTGTGATTCACATTGTCAGCTTGAATTGACCCTATTAAGGACTGTGGAGGTTGAAGGGTTGGTGGTCTCCTCCGATTAGTTGGTACATTCAAGAATCTGGGTGGTGGAGTCTGAGAAAGAATAACTGACAAGTCTACATGATGGAACTGTCATGGTACTACTATGTTGATGGTCAGAATGCGAAGCGGACGTACCCTGTCATAGGTTCATCTTCCTTCTAAGGGTAGAATGGTCAGGTGAAAGAGTGGCTAAAACTCGTCTGCCATGTTTGATCTATAAGAGAGGGGGATTGTAGAAGTGAGCCATCAATTCAAGGATAGACATAGGATAAAGGGTAATCTTTATCTAACGTAAACCCTTATCTCATCGTTCGTGCCTAAATAGAGCATCTAAACTATTTTTGGGACCTTCGCTACCTCCTACATTACTAACTTCGGGAGGTCTTACACAAGCGTATCATTTAATATCTAATTTACAACTTTTTGGTTGACGACTGGGAGTACATACCTTGTTTGGTACTTGATCCAGGGTACCCTCAACTAAATCTTGGTAATGCTTAGCTTTGTTAGGGACGCCAAGCCGGTTCTATGACACCCTCTTTCTCCAAGCGGTTCATAACTTGACACCGTATCTACCCCCAAGGTCTCACTAGAGCCTGCGTACATTCCTCAGGTACCTTCTGTGGTCAACCATTGCATCCTCCATCTTAAATTCTTACTCAATAGGATCTTTCTTTCTTATTTCTCCCATTACCTCTACTCTTTCTTTTCATAGTGGTATTGTTGGCATGTCAGTATTCTTAATAGATATTATTCATTGTTCATCACAATCATTATAAATTGTACCTTCATTGTCTAAGCATATCTAAGTTCATTAACTATCTTAGGGTTATTTAGGAAATATTGTCTTTGATAGACAGTTAACAAGTATATCTGCTTTCCACAGATAGTAAAATCATTCAACCATATTGATATCATCAACACAATACATTCTAATGCATAATCAGTGATTCACATAATTATTCACACCTTTTATATTCAAGTAATATGGTAGGGGTATTTTAGTCTTTTTACAAATTATGATTTTCTAAGACTTTCTCTTCACGTTTCTATCAAAATTACTTGATATGAAGGTTTCTAGTACCTTCCAAGTAATTTTCTGAATTCAAGCAGCCAATTACATTTTTGTAAAATAGGGGCATTTTGGTCATTTTGGAATTATTTGTCCTTTTTAAATAATTTAACCCAAATTTCTTGGAAAGTTGATAATATTAATCAGAATAAATTAGATCATGTTTCCTGAGATTAGAAAGACCTAGAAATGATCAAATACTCATTTTTAGACCTAGGGGTATTTTGGTTATTTTATGAAATTTTACCTATGCAGTTATCTTCTTCAAATTTTACCTCTAAATTTTCAATTTAGTTACTATTTATAGGAAAAATTTATTTAGGCTATTTCTAAAATTAAAATTGGCTTAAAAAGGATAAAAGTACTTATTTTTATATTATAATGGTAAAATGGTAAATTTGAAAGTATAATTTTAATTTTAAGGATTTTGAAATTTTCAAAGTGATATTAGAGTTTCTGGATATGTTTTAAAAATGGATCCTAAAATTTCCCTTCAATATTTTGATTAAAAATATATTAAAAAC
>JAMLFT010006848.1:0-15536 GCA_026544285.1 Pachyrhizus erosus
TATTTTTTTAAAAAAATATTTACTGTAAAAATATAAAATAAAAATTAAAACAATAATATAATATAAAAATAAATAATTCAAAATCTATAAATATATATTTTTCATTAACATGTAATCCGTTGATATGAAAAAAAGTTTTTCTCTTTTTTACCAAATTTTCATCTTCTTCGATTATCAACAATTTTCAAGATTAACTTTTTCATCTTTAATTCTACATTTTTTTTGGTTGAAACTTGAAAGTGAAAGTAAACAAAACAATTTCGTCCAAAAGGAAAACAAAGAAAATCAAACAAACTGCATGAGATAGCATGAGTAAAATATTGAAAATAAAAAATGAAAAGTCCAAAATCACACAGTAAGAATTCAGAGATAGCATGAGAAAAAAAAAGCTCCAAAAAATGCGACTTCTTCACGGGTTCACACGAGCTTTTCACAAAAGCCTAACTTGAATGCTGACATAAACACGCTTATGTAACAAACACACCTACTCCCTCTGTCTTACATCCTCGTTTTTTCTCCCTTACCCAAACGAAATGCTAACGACTTTTACTACTCTCACCCACACGTTCCTCGTAAATTCAGCACACCCCACTTCACCAATATAGGTCCTTTCTCTGAAAAATCCTTGCTTTCATTGTTGGGTCTGTTTCAGTCTCTGGTTTTGGATTCAACACCAGACATGGCTCTTGAGGCAGTTCCTGCTTCAGCTGACATCAGAGGAGTTCCTACTCACGGTGGACGCTATGTTCAGTACAATATCTATGGCAACCTCTTTGAGGTTTCTAGGAAGTATGTCCCTCCTATTCGCCCTGTGGGAAGAGGAGCAAATGGTATTGTTTGGTAAGGTGAAATTTTTGTGTGTGGCTGAGTTTTTTTTTTTTTTTGGCTGAATTCATTTGTTTTCAGTGTTGCTTTGTTATTTGAGGGGGTCTTTTGGGGACAAAGGGTTGCCCTTTTTTAGCTATGTTGTTTGCATTTGCATGGAGAAATTATTGTATGGACCCTGACCAATTTTCATGTGACTTGTAGCCAAGTTTTTCATTTCCCAGAAAGAATTAATAAAAACTTGGCTATGTGTCACTTAGAAACTTGTCAGGACCATGAACATGTAGTGGTTCGGACCATACAATAATTTTTCATCTTTTTGGGGGTTTAGAATTCTTGGCTTTGAAAGCAAGGAAGTGGTTGCTGATGGTGGTCAAAGGCCTTTTTGTTGATTTTTGATGAGTGTGAGGGAGCGTTCAGAATCATAGGAGATTGTGTATTTGTAGGAATTGGAATAGGTTTTTTGTTAGTTAGTCCATTTGGTAGCTGCTTGTTTGTAAACTGTGATTCTAGACTTTTGTCACGTGGTTTATTTATAAAGGTATAGTATTATGATGTATTAGTTATTTGTGTGAATCGGGACTGAAATGATTTTGAAATTTTGTAGTTTTTCTTCAATGCTTTAATATTAGATTGATGTGAGGTTACGGGTCCTACATTGAGTAGAATAAGCTTAACAGGGTACTTAAGTCATAGGACTCTCCTACTAAACGGACTAGTCTTTTGGACTAAGACTACTTTCTTGTGCTTAAGTCATAAGAGTTGGTGTTCTCGTTGAGAGTTAAGCCTCGGAAAGGGTTACCTTTGTCGTATCTAGTTTCAAGTGTTTAAGCTTATGCCTCAGGTTGTCTTGTTATTATAGAGCTTAATTTACATTTTAGCTGAAGCTAGTGGAATGTCAAAGCTTGAGTTCTCATTTTCCTTTTGGCGACATCTGTTATGTCAAGCATTGTATTTTCTCTTCTTTACTGGCTTCTGAGAATTTATCTTATTCTCTTCAATGTTAACCATCAAATATATTCAATTTTATTTTTTTAGCATGCAAGGAATGGATCCATTTTTGTATGGGTGGAAGAAATTAGAATTTGTGTATTATTTATTTTCCCTGCTCACGCAACTTCAGTTGTGCAGTAATATAAAATCCACTGCTCTATAAATTAACCACGAGTGGTCATTTCATAGTGAACAGAAAGAGATAGATGCTATGGTTTTGTTTGAGCTGAATTTAAAATCAAATTGGATCATTACTTTCTTATCTCTGTGTTCAGGTGATTGACACTGTAAATAATATAATCCTCAGGATTTTCAGACTCATTACAACTGAAGATAGTTTTTATCTTTTGAATGGTTCATTAGAATATAGTGTGTTAGATAATGACTTGTCTTTTTCTCATTCATATGGATTTAGATTCTGTTATCAACAATGTGAGGGACAATGTTGTTTTTTCATTTTCCTTCAGTGCTGCTGTAAATGCTGAGACCCGTGAAGAAGTTGCCATTAAGAAGGTTGGCAATGCATTTGACAACAGAATAGATGCCAAAAGGACACTACGAGAAATTAAACTTCTTCAGCACATGGATCATGAAAATGTAATTTAAATAAACTTTGTTTCTGGCATTCTCACATCTAAAACAGTTTCCCTCATTTGTTTAGCTTACTTTTTTTTCCTTCTCAAATTTGGATATTAAGGGAGTGCTTTTTTCCATCTGCAGCAGTATGAAGTTTCCTTTTTGACTTATTGTTGCATCATATTTTTATTTCTTCTTTGTTTCTGCCTCTTATTTTTGGGTTATATCTGCAGGATGACAACTATAGGCAAATTTCCCATATTTTACTAGTGATGAAGGATCTTTTTAAAGCATAATCCTGTTGTTCAGTACAAATTAACCGTTAGCTTTAGTTTCCATAAACATATCTATAATTTGGTAGAAGTACCCATTGATATACTTTTTTGTTACACTTTGTATTTTGATAGATTCAATACTCTTGGAAAATTACAACATATCAAAATATCTGTGTGTATTCTGGCTTATGTGTTTGACTGATGACGAGATTTGGTGAAAGAATAGTACATTTTCCTTTTGATATATTTATATTATACTTGCTTGTGTACCTTTATTTTGGCTTACTAAGAAATTTATATCCTTCTTACCATTTTATAGTTAATCTTCCCAAAAAGGTTTTCTTTTGTTTTCTAATTAGTAAATTATGAAATATGCATTTTGAGAGTCAACACCTATTAAGAGTTGGTATTAGTGTTGTGATGACATGGAATTCTTATCTGAGTTACATTATTAGTGGTATTATGCAAAATTTTGAAGGATAGATGTGATTCTAATTTTTATGAACTGAGCTACTTATGAATATATTACTATACAAATTCTCAAGATGCTTAGGTTTTTTGTCTGTTATGAAGTTTTTTAAGCATACTGGTCTGTGCAATATATTTGGTCTTCACTATCATCTAAGCACAGTTCATCAAACTAAAATATGCTTTTGGATTGAGTAAATTTGATAGTAGAAAGTATCATCTTGTTGGTTTGTAAGTAGCTTTTTATTGACATTCTTGCTCACACTTTGTTGGAATGATTTCATGTGTAAATGGATCAGACAATGGTGATTTCTCTAGAACAAGTAATTGTCATGTCAGTCATTCTCTTGATATATTTTCACTTTGTTTCACGTTTCCTGATTGGGTTTTGATTCTACAATTATTAGAATTCAATTTGAAACAGGGCTTATTACTTACTAAATTACTTCTATAATGCAGGTGATAGCCCTTAAAGACATTATACGACCACCACAGAGGGATAACTTCAATGATGTGTACATTATTTATGAGTTAATGGATACTGATCTCCATCAAATAATTCGATCCAGTCAACAATTAACTGATGATCATTGTCGGGTTAGCACTACAACTGTTTCTTTTAGCGTATGGTTTTTAATGTCCACCTTGTTGAAAGATCTGTAGATTATTCTCCCTTTTAGTATTATTGCCAAACTGAAGTTAAAGAACATGTATGGATTAGCTTAATCAAAATTTGCAAGAGCCTTTGGCAGTTTTGAATTTTCTTCTATACTGTTTGGAATCTCAGGCTCTCACTTTTTTGTTTTGAATTAAAACAGTACTCATCATACATGGATTTATATAACCAAATATATTTATACTGTCTCACAGTGACTGATTAGATGCATTTTCCAGTATTTTCTGTATCAGTTGTTACGAGGACTCAAATATGTACACTCAGCAAATGTTCTGCACCGTGATCTAAAGCCTAGCAACTTGTTACTAAATGCCAACTGTGATCTTAAGATTGCAGACTTTGGTCTTGCTAGAACTACATCTGAAACTGATTTCATGACTGAGTATGTGGTTACTCGGTGGTACCGAGCTCCAGAATTACTTCTTAATTGCTCAGAATATACTGCTGCCATTGATATATGGTCTGTTGGTTGCATCCTTGGTGAAATCATAACAAGACAACCCCTATTTCCTGGGAAAGATTATGTTCATCAGCTCAGGTTGATTACAGAGGTATTAGCTAGAGATCCTAAATGATACTTTTTACATCTGATTCCTGAATTGCAAGCATGCTTATTACTTTCATTCATTTTTATTTTTCTTTTATGTTGGATCCCCTTGCAGTTAAATAAAATGAGAAAGAAATTCTGTGCGTATTATTTGAATCAGGACAGAGAAGACACAAGATTCAATGGATCAAAGTTAGGGTTTTCTTGTGAGAATTAAGGATAAAAGTTAGGTAAATTTCATTAAAAATAATTAGGGAAACTGAAGAGTCACATAGGATATGCTGGGGATTGATGGTCTGCAAGCAAAAGAATGAGGGTTAAAGGAGACATATGGGATAAGGGCTGAGATTTGATTCTTAAGGGTGCATAAAGAAAAAAAGTAAAGACAGCAGTAAAAATTGAGATTCTCTTCTGGTATCATTAGGTTTTTCACACCTTAAGGGAAAGAAACTCATCATCACAACATTGGTGGCTAGGGATTTTCCCTAAAAATATTTTTTCTTCATTCACTGTTATCTTTTACAGATGGATACATCACGTATATAGGGCTAGTCAAACTTTTGCACCAATTATTTCACAACTTAAGACTAAAGTTGAATAGTCAGTCTCTAATATACATAATAAAAGCCTAAATAAAAATAACTTAAGAAGAAGCCCATAAAACTAAATAAATACAACGGTATCAGTTTTAGAAGGATCCTAATGAAAACTACTAAAATAGCCATAAGACTGACAATACACTATTAATTATTTACAAAATTTACCCTAATTGAAGAGAAGATAACAAAAACTCATTGTGAATAGAAGACCAAGAGGAATTGTTGTCATTGTTGTAATATTAAAGTCAGGACTAAAATCAATTCTAAACCTCATCAGTGAATTTTTTAGATCTTTAGATTGTCTTCTCTTCTGCATTCTGTGGATTATGAACCTGCATCACCATGTCTAAACCAAAAACTAAGAACTTAAATGCATCAGGGAGGGGGGACACAAGGTGAACATAAATGAAAAATGGGTAAAATATGTCTGGATAGATAACTCATTAGGTTCCATCTGGCTTCCAACTCACAATTTGCATAAGTAGATATAGGTTGTGCATTTTGCCCTATAGATTTCAACTTCTCTCTCATTTCCATTTAGTCTCCATGTTTAAAAATTTATTTAAGTTTGACAAATTTTTGTTGCTTTAAAAAGCTTATAGGTTCACCTGATGACACTAGCCTTGGATTTCTACGAAGTGACAATGCTCGTAGATATGTGAGACAGCTTCCACAATATCCAAGGCAACAATTTGCTGCTAGATTTCCAAGCATGTCTCCTGGTGCTGTTGATTTGTTAGAGAAGATGCTTGTCTTTGATCCAAATAGGCGCATCACAGGTAAGATAACATATTTTTTCTTCTTTCTTTTTTTAGGTACAATTCTTGTAATTTTGTGCCTTTTTAAATTCATGTAGAGTTTGCTGATCTCTGCAAATTTCTTAAGTTAGAACAACCAAATCAATGACCAGGTTGTTATTGGTTAAGTGGGTATACTCATTTTATTCTTTCGGTAGTTTGTATTTCATCCTATTCAAATAGGCTTACCATAATTAACTTGCTAATTGCTATACCATGCACATAAAGTTGTAGCTGAAATCTGAATATGAAAAGAAAATGTATTAGTCTCAGATAACGTTGAATATTAAATGTTTGGTTACAATGAAAATAACAACAGCCAAAACCTTTTTCCACTAGATGGGGTTGGTTACATGAATCAAACTATGCCCTGGTGTTTTGTCCAAGACCAATTCTTCAGTGAGGCCATTTAATTCTGTCCATATCCTATTGGTTACAATTCAAATTAATTGGGTATCAAAAGCAAAATTATCATCTCAATTATGTGTTCTTTTGAAAATGTTAAAAAATTTGCTATATTCATAGCCTGCTTGTAATACAGTTGACCATTTGGTAAAGATTCTATTGTTTCTTGACAATATCTCTGCAGTAATCTTTTATAGTTGGATTTTCTTTTTTTTCTTCTATATTTTATTAACTGTACGTTACTTATAATGCTTTGCAGTTGAAGAAGCTCTGTGCCACCAATACTTGGCACCTCTTCATGATATTAATGAGGAACCTGTTTGCGTTAGACCTTTCAGTTTTGATTTTGAGCAACCATCTCTCACTGAAGAAGATATCAAGGAACTCATCTGGAGAGAATCTGTGATTTTCAATCCCGGTCCACCTATTTATTGAGATTTTGCATTTACTATTGTATGTGCATAGTGAAATACTTTTTGACTGGTTTACACACTACTGGGGAGTTGTCAGTTCGCCACAGAAGTATTTAACATATTGGATATACTGAGACTTTTTTGGTAAATTATATTTAGATTTAATGATATTTTGTGAGGTTGTCTTTCATTTGATTATTGTTTCACATTCTTGGATAATTGTATTGTTGAGATGTACTATTGGAATGATCAGAAGCCAAGCAGCATTACTTGAAGGTTTCAGCAGGAATATACATAGGCTCTGACTCCTTCTTGTCTGTTGATGTATTTCTATCCCTTAGATTAGGACAAACAATTCAGGATAGTTAACTGATGCTGTCAGTTTCTCCATCCTTTTAGAATTTAGACACAATATTATGAAAGGAAACTGTTAGGATCCAGGTGCAGGTATGGGACTTTAGTCTCACAATGAAAGTATGGGAATCTAGTGTGGGGTTTATAAGGTTTTATGCTTTCCAATTACAACTAGTTTTTATGGTGTAGTTCTCCCAAGTCCCAAGGTTCTTATCAGAAACATTTCATTGTGGGGACAAACATTATCCCCATTGTATGACATAAAATGTAACAGTTTGCTATTGTTTGAAAATGTTTTCCAATTACAACTAGTTTTTGTTGTGTTGTTCTCCCAAGGTTCTTATGATTATCCCATTGTATGACATAAAATTTAACAGGTTCTTAGTGTTTGAAATTGTTTTTAGAAAATACCTTGGCTTGCTCACCTGCCACGAGGACTCTTTGTAGCCTTTTCAGTTTTGTGCCTTATTTGAATGAATATGCACAGGATAATCATAGCAAAACTTTTAACCAGCAATTTTTTATTATTATTAGCGATGAAACTTATAGAAGCATCAAGCCATCAAGTTCCACAAACAAGGAGAGAAGAAACGCAAACCATTTCATTTCTATAAGTTGAAGCTTCATTCATTTCTTAACTTAAGAAATGCTTTCTTGATAATCTGAGAAAGACTATTCCTAAAACAATAACTTACATAAACTACTACACTCCAACATATGTCATACTGGTAGTACATTTCTTAAGCTCCAACATGTCAATAGGTAGATTATCTACTGGGAAATCACATGCTGTGATATTCTCTGGCCCCTGATCAGGTAACAAACCACAAGGTGGAGGGGTTACCCCGCTTGTGATCCCTTCAATATCAGTGCAGGTCCAAGGTTGCTTCTTGGCCTTGGCTGCCATCCTTAGTGTTACATTGGCAATACAGATTCCTGTAAAGGGGTCATTGGAGATTCCTTGAAACCTAGCAGCTATGGTCACATTGTCAGCCACAACATCTCTATAGTTGATGTTTTTGATCTCCGGCAAGGCATTAGGGTCATAGTGGCTATCAGCATGTGAGTTATAGTCACCAGTCATCTTAAATGCCCATTTCATAGTATGCAAGGTCATTCTCTTAACATATATGTCCTTCACATAACCTCCTCTCCCTACTGCTGTCTTGATTCTGACCCCTGATTCCGTTTGAATAGCTGTAATGTCCTCGGCTCTCACATCTTGGATACCACCTGACATCTCACTTCCCAAGGCAATGGTTGCACTGTATGGTGAAATGCACGTTAGTCTTCTTATCACTAGCTGTTTGGTGGGCCGACCAAATTTTATGCCATACTCATCCCATCCACTCTTTACAGCCACACAGTCATCCCCAGAAACTATATAGCAATCTTCAATTCTTACATTTGTGCAAGAATCTGATAAGAAAAAATAAAAGAAAGAAACATAGGTGGAGCAAATATTAGCAGTCTAAACAAAACTTTATTCTTTGGTTACAATGTATCAAATACTTGCTTGCCATACATTATTCTATGTTCTAAGAATTTGAAGGTGATCATGAAATACTGACCTGGGTTGATGCCATCAGTGTTTGGAGATGTGACAGGAGCGAAAATGGTGATGCCTTGCACAATTATATTGCTGCATAGTATTGAAACTTTTGTTATGATCTTGAAAGTAAAAGACATTTAGAGAGTAACTATATCAGTGGTGCATGATGGAATGTTTATCTAAGGACATATTTTATAAGACTCGAATACAAGTGAAGTGGGATTACTTGCTGTAAACAGGATGAACGTTCCATGATGGGGAATTGAGGAGAGTTAGATTTGAGATTTGAATGTTGTCTGAGAACATTAATTCAATCAGGTACGGGCGAGTGTACTTCAACTTTTTTCTGTGAAATTGTTGCCACCAAAACTCACCCTGACCATCTATCGTGCCATTTTCACCTGGTAACAAAAGGGTCATGATGGCTATTATGATTTATCTATTATAACAAAAATAATAAAAGAAGAAGAATATAATCTACAGTTAATATTAAGAGTTTAATTTATATATACTATCAATATAAAACATTTTTACACCAACATTTAATAAGATTACTTTATTGTCACATGTTAAATTCTATATTGTGAACAATAATTATATATTTTATCATAAAAAATATTTTCTACATTGGAGTAATAAATTTTGGTAATTAGAACTGAAACCCTTCGAATACATGTAACTGAAAACTTTTTGCCCCTTTACCTGTGACAATCACATCAGTGAGCTTTGTTCCAAATATGAGGCTTGTGAATCTTCCTGCTGGTGCGTCTCTTCCTCTACCGTATGATGGGAGGGGTTCAAGCACAGGCCACTCAGTTATATCCTAAACCATTTTATTAGTTCAATAAAAAAGAGTTAGCAGTAGCACACATGAAAGCGCCAAAAATGTGTCACACTTGGAACCGCTCTCATGGATAACACAAGACAAGTGTGTAATGGACCACTATGTGGCACTCTTAAAGTTGTTGTCTAGATGTAGGAATAGACCCAGCGTGCCAGGATAAAGAGGTTGTTGTGGGTTTTTTTTTTTTTTTTGGATTTTTGCGTATAGTTGAATTATTAAGAATATTGCTCTCATGAGCCTAATATTGGTCTCGTATTCTCGGTAGAAAGTGGCGAATCTTGTGACACATTCTTTGCATTTCATTTATTGGACATATTCCCCTATTTGTAACTCACGTGAACCTCTTTAAAATTCTTTATTTCCATATTAAAAAATGAGCAATGAGTTTATTATACTGACAAATAGCGTAGAAATTGTTGTTTTCTCTAAAACTGTGTTTATAGTTTTGACTAATCTGCATGTAATATGTAACCGGAATTTTCAATTTACGCTGAAAGTTTAATAAAATTCAATTACATGTCGGTGAAAATTTATTGAAATAAATTGATTCAGATCATAAACGTGACGGTTTTCGAGCATATAAACTATAATAATTTCTCAATGATAAGAGGCTTGTTACTATTTGATGAATTGAAGAATTTTGACCAAAAAAAAAAATCAGAGAATACTCTCTTTGATTTTCTTTCAATTAAATCTATTTTAATGTTTCTATCACGCAATAAAACAAATGAAATCATAGAGCATCTCTTAATGTATTTCATTTCCTGTTTTGTTCTGTCGTCAGACATGGTAACAGTTATAGCAAAATACTGCCAAAAGGAAAGGTGCGAGAACAGGCAGATGAAGCCAAGTGATTGGTACAGCAACACTATCTTAAAAATCTGAGTCAGGAAAGGATTACGAATTCTACTTTCAAAGGCTTGTGAGCAATAATACCACTTTGAAAGACTTTGGAGCAATAATAATACCTCTTTGAAATTCAAAAGGTGTCCTGGACGGTAACGTGAGTGGTGAAAATTGTGAAAGACTTTATTTTAATGTTCATAAAACAACAGATTCTAACAGATGGTAATCTCTGATCTAACATATATGTGGTGAAAATTTGTGGGGTAGCTGCACTTTGAAAGACATACATAGAAATGATGGATTTTGAGCACACTTCAAAGTGTTTTCAAAAAGCACAACATGAACTCTCACTATGCCTTAAAACCCCATGTCTATGGTTAAGTTCTTATCGAAGGAGTAGAAATGGGATACCTGAGAAGCAAGGAGAACAGCATCTTTGTCCAGATAGAGGGTGAAGTGACTAGTGAGACTGAAGCTACCAGTGAGCCATTTTCCTGCAGGAACATAGAGCTGAGAGCCACCTTCAGAAGCATACTGACTCAGGTGACTTATTGCAGACTGAAATGCCTTTGTGTTGGATGTCTTTCCATCCCCAACACCACCAAAATCTGTCAATGAAGCACTGTGAGCTCTGCAGTTTATAGCATTGTACTCTAAGGAAGTGGTCACAACTTTGGCTTTTCTGCTCTCTACTCTCTCTGAACTCAACAGTGTAACCAAAAGGAGAGCAAAAACTGTTCTAATCATCTGCAAAAACAATACATCCATGAAAATAGATTGTTAGAAAATAAAGGTGTAGGTGCTTTATAATCTTGCTAAGGGGTTGGTTCTCTTAGTATATCCACTATAGTAGTGCATATATTAAGAACAGAATGTGAGAATACTACTTAGAGTGGATAGAGTAAGAGAGGAGGATAAAGGGTCTCGCGTGTACCCTGATGTGAGTTTTCCGCAAGAGCTCCATCCAAAGATTTTTGGAATTTGTTTTAGTTATGTATGGAGAATGAGGCTATGACAAGTATTTATAGAGGAACTTAAGTTATGGCCACTTGGTTCGTTGGTTCCTAAAAATATAAAAGCTTAAACACAAAATTTCTTTTGTTTTTCTCGAAGCAAAAAGAAACAAAAAAACACCAGCCCTGTATATACTTAGAGATTGTTATATTTATCGGTAAAATAAGGAGTTATCTTTATGAGGCACAACATACCAAAAGAATGATAGTGCAATTCTTGAGCCTTAATTGCAATTTGAATAGGAATTGTGTTTGACATCGTTCGTTCCACAATATTGTGTGCATGCTTATTTTATTTTCTTTATACTTTGAAGGATTTTCATAAACAGAACTTGTTAAGGAAAATTCAAGTAGCTGTTTTTCTGAAATTATAAACCCTTCATTTCCTTGTTTAGTTTTTTTTCTTCGTTTATTTTTTTTTAATGAAGCATTTAGTGGCGAAATTTTTGGTCTCAGATATTTACTAGAATTTATCAATATTATATTGATGAAATTTCAAATAAAGCTTAAAACCGTTTTATTCCCAGCTTGGAATCTTTTGACAAACTTTCTTAGTTTCATGTCTAACACAATCAACCTTTAAATTGTGGTCCTATAAAGTGTTTATACGAAGGCCCTAGAAATATTAGGCATGTTGAATTTGCATCTCCACTCTGGATCTATCAAATCCATGCCTCATCTCATCATCTCTGCCGTCACATTGGTCACGAGATGTTAATGGCACATGTTCATTATTCCAAGTAGTATTTCATTTTCCTATCTTATTGTGCTCACATGTTCTTAGTCTACACTTCATACATTTATGTTGAATGTACAATAAATGTTGTAACTCACTTCATACAATTACAGAATTCTCCTCTGCATCTTGGGTTGTTAGGAAATGTAGGACTGTGTAGGATTATGAGAAGATTTTAGACCACAGTACGACCAAACTAAAAATTTTCCTCCTCTATGTAATTTAAAAAGGACACTAAATAAACATCGAAACAAGAAATATAAAAGAGAGCGAATTTTTAACATGAGAATAAAATCACTAAACCTACTTCAGGAAAAACTCTACTATATATTAGGATAGCAATATAAAGATGATTTTAAAAAAAAACCTATTAAGTATTTCTTTTTCTCACTCTTTTTAAGAGGGTAGTCACTCTGAATCAGTTTTTTAAGAAGGATGATTAATGGGTTCATGTGATTACTACATCAAATTTGGAACAGGATTCATTTTTTAATAGACACATGCTAAATTTTACAACCCTAGGGAGAATGAATGACTTTAAATCAATACCATTTATTTTTGTATTATGAAGTTAATATTTATTTTATTAATATAGAAATTGGGCTGTTGTGATTCAAGGGCCATCTATTGGACATTATATTTTAAGACCAATGCAAAAGTCATTTGTTATACAGGAATCTTATTTAAAATGTCCAATATACTGCCAATAAACTAATTGTAAGCATAGATAAGAGAAATTAACTTCTTTTGATAGAAAAATGTTAGCAAACAATAAAATAATATAGTAGAAAACACATACACATACATAATTCATTGATGAAAAAGACATGTTAAATAAAATTCATGTATAAAGTGTTTAAAAGCATGTTTGGGTGGGTCTATATATCAACATTATAATTTGATAAATAAAAAAGAGTTATTGGTATTACTTTTAAATATGTTTGATAATTTAAATTATAGTCCAAGATTACAATAATCTTAACTAAAAAATTACTTTTAAAATAAATAAAGTTTTTTTTTGTGTAATTAAGAGATATTTAAGACTTTATTTGATACACAATCAATCTTTTTTTTAGTGCATTTTTTTTTTAAAAAATAGTATCTCTAGTTGCTAAATTAGGAATCAAATCTTAAGTGTGGAACCATTTATAAATTATTAAAATAAAAACTATAATTAAAATTTAATAAATTATTTTCAATCAACTTTTACTTATTATTTTATTACCATTAACTATATAAATACAAAATGAATTATTAAAAAAGTTAATAATTTTATACAACTCAAAATAAATAAATAATTTTAAAATTATTATACATATACATATCTAAACATATAGAGTATTATACAGAATCAATAATAATAATAATAATAATAAATGATAAAAATAATGTCTAAAATCAATAAAAAAAATAATGATGGATAATAGTTAATGGGATGGGGCCAGAAGGTTTCACTTTATTGGAGTTCTCACTTTTCCTTATTTGGTCTCGTGAGTGTCCCCCCACCCTTCCTTTGCCGACCCACTCACTTCACGGGTGGACTAACATCTCGCCATCCTCTTTCTGCCTCAGTCGCAAAGTATTATTTTTTATTTTTATTTTTTTTAATTAATGCTAAATCCCCACCGCGAAATAGGTCCGGTTAGGTTGAAAAAGGAAAGAATGAAATTAAAAAAAAAGGTACATTATAAGTAATATGATAAAAAATGAAAAATAACTATCTATTTTAAATAATATTATTTATAAATAGGTCATCTTCTTAAGTTTAAAATATTTTTTTAAATGTCTACAATCTAATTCATGTAATTAATTTTTTTTTTAAATAGACTAGATCAATTGGATTTTGAACTAATTAGATTCTCATATCATTCTTAGTCTTTCAATTTCATTTTGAAAGATTAAAAAGAGTAAAAAATATTTTTTTTAGTCTCTTAAATTTATTTAAAATTTATATTTTTTTATAAATTTGAGAGATTAATTTTTTTAATTAAAAAATGAAAATAAAAAATATTTTGAATCTAAGAAACTAAAAATATATTTAAATTTAATTTTTTTACAAATTAATTAATTAAAAATTATATAAATATTTTTTAAATGATTATTACCTAAATATACCTAAGCTAATAACTTTAAAATATATAACATTCTATAATCAAACAATGATATAAAATTTTTTACATTATCAATATATTACAATTTATTTTGATTCATAAGAATCAAATTCAGATATAAAAAAATTTATAATAAATCATGCATATTATTTAATTAATTAAGTTAAATCTTCTTAACAGTATATTATAATTAAATTCATCAGTGAAATATCAATGTTATATTATTTATGTTATTTTTAACATTGTTATTTATAAGAATTATTTTAAATTAAACAATATTATGTAATAAAATTTATCATTAAAATAAATTATATGAAATTATTTATACAAGCATCATAATTCTAAAATATATTAAACATAAAAAAATTTAAATTAAATTTATATAAGATTAGAAAATCCAGAAGATTAAGATGAATAATGCATTTGAATTTGAATGCTTTTATTTGTCCTCTAAATAGGTAAGTGGTAGGGTCTTTGTTTGGTTTATTAGGCTTCTAGAGTATATAGTATTACATTTGTTGAAACTTTCTGTTCCACTCACGAGTCATAAGAGCATTCATCTATGGTCTCCCTTAGTGGGTCTTTGTGGATGTGATTAATTGAAAATGACACCTTTTTCGTTTCAAAACCATCACCAGCTCTCCTTCTGTTCCCTTTTCTAGATGGACTATATTCTACTCTTGTCATAATTTTTACTAATTTTATTTTAACGTCAAACTTTTTATTTTTTATTTTTTTAACAGTAATAATAATTTATCGTATTTGTTGATAACTAATTCTTATTAATTTAACTAATTATTTTTAATAAAATTTCTTTTCTCGAGCTTGTTTTTTTTAATTCACACAACTCGATTCTTTTCTTAAAATATTCTGACCTAATTTCTCTCATGCAAAATATATTCTCCTTCACACACTCTCTCTCATTGTAGGCTATTATAGATAATATGTGATTGATTTAATTTATTTTTAAACTTATTAAGAAAATATTTAAAAATAAATATACTAAATTTGAACTACATCAAATACGTTTTTCTTCTTTCATTTTTAATGTATCTGCATACTTCATTTTGTGTGTGTTTAACTCTGTGTTCATACTCAAAAAATACACGGCCATCATACATATCGCTATGTGTAGCTTTCGCATTAATGTGGAACAGTGATTCCGGTTACAAGAAAATAAATAAATCACCCTTATTCTACAAAAAACCAATTAACCAATTAAAAGTTAGTAGTAAATTCGAAGGCATAAAAAAATAAATTATTAAAAAATAAAAATTAAAGAACTAAATCAAAGTTCTTTTTAATGAATAAGGAGATTAAAGCAATTGTTAACTCTTTGAAAATGATAATATTAATTTGTGTATTTCAAGGAGCAATGTTAGCAAGTGGTCAATTGTTGACCTATTTTTTAGGAAACTACCCACTACTTTGTGCATGAAATTAGTGGGTTAGTGCATAATCTTAGAAAACCACCCACTACTCTCTACATAGTGGGTTAGTGCATAA
>JAMLFT010006849.1:0-15536 GCA_026544285.1 Pachyrhizus erosus
TTTATGTCCATGCTGAAATGGAGGCTCTTTTTCCTCCATCCAACAATTTTGGAGTAGATTGTTGCCTAATATTGTCCAATAGGCCCAGAAAAAAAAAAAAACAAAGGATAAACATGGGCCTAAATGAGACGGCGTCGTTTTTCTAAACCGCTAACAAACCCTACCTTCATCTTATGCCTCAATACACCATAACATGTTCGCGATTTCAAGACTACTCCGCGTTACCTCAAAACCTCGTCTTCAACGGAGTTCCCTCCACCACCACCACCACCACCATGGACAACAACCGCCTCCGCCGCCGCCACTCCCTGCGACATTCTACCTCTCCCGCCTCTGCACAAACCTCAACTCCCTCAAAAAACTCCACGCCTCTTTCACCGTCCACGGCCTCACCAACGACCTCCTCGTGGCGACGAAGCTCCTCAGCCTCTACGCGTCCTTTGGCCGTCTCCGCCACGCGCGCTTACTCTTCGACCTCCTCCCCACGCGCGACCTATACTCCTTCAAAGTCATGATCCGCTCCTACTTCCTCCATGACAGCCACTCCAACGTCGTTTCGCTCTACCGCCTCATGCGCCTCTCCCTCCACCCCACCCCCCACGACAACGTCCTCTTATCCGTCGTTTTCAAATCATGCGCCGACTCACGTGACTTCCTCCACTGCACTCTCACGCACTGCCACGTCATCAAGTCCACTTCCCCCGACAGCTTCGTCTTCACTTGCCTCGTCGACGCCTACGCCAAGTGCGCGCGCGTCGTCCTCGCCAAACGCGCCTTCGACGAAATACCCCACCGCGACGTCGTTTCGTGGACCTCCATGATAGTCGCGTACGTTCAAAACGACTGCGCGCGTGAGGCTCTAAACCTATTCAACAAAATGCGTGAAGCGTTTGTTGACGGAAATGAGTTCACTATTGGGAGCGTGGTCAGCGCGTGCACTAAATTGAATTGGTTGCACCAGGGAAAGTGGGTTCATGGGTTTGTTATTAAAAACGGAATTTGGGTTAATTCTCACCTAACGACGTCGCTTTTGAACATGTATGTTAAATGTGGGAACATTGAAGACGCACGTGCGGTGTTCGATGATTATCATCATGATTATGATCTTGTTTCGTGGACGGCTATGATGGTAGGGTATAGTCAGACCGGTTATCCTGTGTTGGCCTTAGAATTGTTTAAGGACGAGAAATGGGCTGGGCTTTTGCCCAATTCGGTTACAGTTTCGAGTTTGTTATCCTCGTGTGCGCAGTTAGGTAATTCTGTTACGGGAAAGTTACTTCACTGTTTGGTCGTGAAGTGTGGTTTGGATGATGCTCCTGTGAGGAATGCTCTCATTGATATGTATGCGAAATGTGGTGTTGTTTGGGATGCTCGTTACGTGTTTGAATCAATAGTTGAGAAGGATATTGTGTCTTGGAATGCGATTATCTCTGGTTGTGCGCAGAGTGGGGAAGCTTATGAGGCTCTTGAGCTGTTTTGGAGAATGCAATTAGAGTCCTTTTCACCGGATGCGGTTACTGTGGTTGGTGTTCTTTCAGCATGTGCTTCTATTGGCGCGCTTCATATTGGTTGTTCTGTTCATGCTTTGTCGTTGAAGAATGGTCTGGTTGTGCCCAGCATCTATGTTGGCACTGCTCTGCTGAATTTCTATGCGAAATGTGGAGATTTGAATGGAGCGAGGACGATGTTTGATTCCATGGAGGAGAAGAACGCGGTGACATGGAGTGCAATGATTAGTGGATATGGGATGCAGGGTGATGGAAATGGATCGCTTGCGTTGTTTAGGGATATGTTGAAGGAGGAGCTTGAGCCGAATGAAGTGGTGTTCACAACTATACTAGCAGCTTGCAGCCATTCGGGGATGGTTGGAGAAGGTTCAAGGTTGTTTAATTTGATGTGTGGGGAGTTGAATTTTGTTCCTTCCATGAAGCATTATGCGTGTATGGTTGATATGTTGGCACGCTCTGGGAACCTCGAAGAGGCTTTGGATTTTATCACGAGAATGCCTGTTCAGCCTACTGTTAGTGTGTTTGGAGCTTTTCTCCATGGGTGTGGACTCCATTCTAGGTTTGAGTTTGGGGAAGAAGTGATTAAGAGAATGTTGGAGTTGCACCCTGATGAAGCTTGTTATTATGTGCTTCTGTCGAACTTGTATGCTTCAGATGGGAGATGGGGCATGGTTAAGCAGGTGAGAGAGATGATAAAGCAAAGAGGGTTAAACAAGGTCCCTGGTTGTAGTTCAGTGGAGATGGATCTCAACAATGATACCTTTGCTAAAGTGGCAGTTCTTTCTTAATCATGTACCTCTTTTGTGCTGGTGAAGTGAAACTTGTTGCTAAAGATGGTAAAGTGAAACTAGCTTAAACAAGTGGTTCCACTGGTAACATTTCAACATTTCCCCTAAGTAAATGAATCTTGGAAGATTGGAGATATAAAAATCAAGGAACTTGGCAGATGTGAATGGATCTGATTTGGAGAATCAGTAAATAATTCTCCGGTGAATTGAAGTGTTTTTGATTCATCCTATCTTAGAAGTAAATTAAATGTTGTATAAAAGTGTTATTCCTGAAGAAAAAGAGCTTGAAACTCCTCTAGTATCCACCATTAGCCCCACAGTTCTTATGGGCATGCAGCAGAGGCAAATATTGTCTAGTCATTTCCTTGCTGCTGCAACCATAATCAGCATTCTGCTGTAGACTGGATAAGTTGGATTGTGGATGATCTGCACTGCAGAGAAAGTTTGATAATTCAAGAGAAAAAGATGGTGAGGAATGAAGATAATGAGGAGTCTTTTAGAAGGAATGGATTGCTTTGACTCAATGACAGCCGATTCTCTTGTTCCACTACTGTTGAGATATATTCTAGTTTGTATACTCTCACTGTCTTCGAAATATACTCGCGGTTTTGGTTAAACTTTGTATTAGGTTGCATGCTTGAATGAAGTGGACCTCCATCAGATTGAATCACAGTTCTTCACCAATGGTTGATGTCAAAATTTTTCTAACCAAGTGATGAAATATAGCTTTTATTGATGGCAAAATTATTTTGCTCTTGGAATATATTTTACTTTGTAAAGAGGAGTATGATCAAAATAAAGATTTGAAGATGAAAGGAATGAAGACCATAGAAGTCATCAACAGTGGAAAGTGAACATTAGAAATTGCTAATATTTAGGATCTTTTGTGCATAAATATAATTTGTAAGTGGTTGTTGTAACTGTTATTGAAACTTGTACAAAACCTTACCCATCCGCTAATGGATTAAGATTCTTCTTTTTTTTTTCTTTTCTTTTCAAGATTGATGACTAAGTGATATTTTTCTTCCTTCTCAATTTTTTCTCGCCAATTGCTCTTTATAATCATTGTTATCCAATTATTGGAGAATTTTAGGAGGAAAATTGCAAAATCTTAGTGCATAACAGATGCTAAAACAAATTATATTCAAGAACTGCACTCAATCTCTTTTCAAATTTCTATCATACCGATGTTTCAAATTTTTGTAAGCATATTCATCTATCGTTAAACAAGTATCCTAAATCAAAGAATGACTTAATTTAATTCCTAACCTCCTCCTCTTGGACTTAGATTCTTTTCTAATTGATAAATAATGTTATCCATATAACGTAGACAATTAAATTGTCATATATGGCTGCATACGATGAGCAGGCGATTAGGTTGAACAGTCCTAACAACCCAAAATCAGAACACTTAGAACACATGATCATCTATAAGCTACATACTAATTCATAATCACTTAATGAACATATGAGCTGTTCAAAGAGTCAGTGCGTGTTTAAGGTATCCAAAACGTAGTATCCTAAATTTTAAAAAATTACATATTTTTATATCCGTGTTGTATCATACCGTGTCGTACCAAGTATCCAGGCTTCATTAACACTGAACAGTAGCAAAAATGAATGATGCAATGAGTGAAAAGAAAATCATTAAAGCCTAATTTTATTCAATATATCTCCCTTGAATGTACAAAAATAAAAGAAACCAAACAAATTAGCTTCCACGATCAATACATATACACACAGGGGAACTTAAAAAATCCAAAATAAAATAAAAAATGCTTCCATAGGCATTTCAAACTCATACAAGCCCTCTTCCTGTTAACAGCAACAACAAGGGCAAGGCAAATAATGAAGAAACTGCAGTTAATAGTCCTCCTTTATCAACTAATGATAGATAGAAATAAATGTGTCATGGTCTGTTATACACATATTTTGTTCTGGGATCCACAATGAGACCCGTCCCTCCATTCACTTCCAAGTCATGCCTGTGTGAATAAAAGTATGAAACAAATTAGTGCCAAGCCTATGGTCTAAACTACATTTACTATAAAGAAATAGAGACAGAAAGCAAAAGAATTTGCAGCACAAATAAGGCAAATTCATGTGAGTATACTTGGTAGCATAATAGAGCACACCTAACATGCTAGAACTCCTTCAATTCCAAGTACTTTCAGAAGCCATATATTGAAAATGGCACATTGTACAAAATAACATTATGAAAAAGAAAATGTATAGATGGCACCGTGTGAAAACATAAACACTCAACTGAAACACAAAATCTGGGATGGTCAACTGTTCACGAGGTACGTATTTGAAGAGCTGCAGAAGTCGATCAACATATACCACTTTCTTCCAAACCTGAAAGTTAACTTTTAACAACACAAATATATACACAAATATGAGGTCATTAAATATTCTTATAGATTCCACTACTGTACCACATTGTCCACAAACATCTGAAGTGCAAATACTGCTGCTTTTAGTCCGAAAGTTGGGTGAAGGACATATATTGCCTACACACACGTCAGATTGAGAAATCAGAAAACCTTGATATGTATAATGCATTAGGGCAACAGGAATAGTTGGTAAGAGTACCAAATCAAACATAGAGAAGAAAATAAACAGTGCGCTTACATGCAGGTTGCGCTGGTGCTTCCGACCGAGTATTTGTTGCATTCTTCTTATCCAACCCAAGTCTGGCTGCCTAATTAAATCAAAATAGGATGGGAAAAAGTAAAATTCAACTGTCAAACTATCGTACCCCAATGTCAACAAAGCCAAAATCATGGGCATTGCACAGGACTCAGAAGCAACCAATAACTGTAAACCACACACTTCCACAATTCACAAAGCAGCTTGCTTATGTAAAATATTCTTAACCCACCTTCAAAATGTACTTTTCATTCAAGTGTGCTTCACTCCAGTAGCACAACTTCAATTCATTTTAACACAATTTATCCAAAAAGGGTGGTCACCTTTGTCTCTCTTAAGTGATGCTTCATAAAAGCCTACCACTCAAACAGGAATATCTTCCCTCAGCAAACAATTTAACAGCTAATACATCCTCAACAAAGTAGCACATACTTAAGTCACATTGAATCAAAACAAAGGGTAGCTCAAATTTAATATTGGGCTACATATCAAGTTTAGCAACACGTAGAAAAATATTGCAGAATCAGTCTCAACAAAGGTACAAAATACAAGTGGTTAAGTGGCTTCATAATGCCATGCCTTACATGGACAGCCAATGGCCAAGCAGATGTTTCTAGCAGTGGTTAAGTGGCTTCATGATGCCAATACATTGTGCAAAGTTTGGTAATCAATACTATTTCAGAGGGTATAAAACAAAAATATTCAGGCATATTTTCTATATCTTGACAGTTGAATTTTCAGATTTCCCTTTATCTAGTTGAATAAAGGAGTGGATTACCAATAACCAAAACTTTTTGCATAAAAACTATTTCAATTAATTTGACAAAGTAATCACTTAATTCACACAAAATAATTAGTTAGCAATTAATGTTTATCAATTAGCTCATTCCCCTTGAACATTCCTAAAATACTTTGCAATTATTAGCACATAGCAAACCTAAGTTTAACGAAAAAATAATAGACCAACACATCCTAGAATTTGAACATTTAACACTTACATCTGCAAAGATGCAGCAGAGTGAAAGTAGACGATAGAAAAAGGCTTCTGTATTAAAGGCTCAAACTCCTGAAATTTAACACCAAGGAAAACAAAGGAAAAAGAAAAAAGACAGATTAGAAGTTGTGAACATAGATCAGTTGACTTTTAAATAGAAGTATGCATTGCCAAAAAATTCATAATGGCCAAACTAATGCTTGCCAACAGAATATGATGCCCAGAAGCAGGGTATAACCAAATTACCTTCACCACATAGAGCACAAACCGCTCCAGATCAAGACACCTCAGTAAAAAGTGGGCCCCCACAACAACCATGACAGGATGACCCTCACTGTCTACCCCTCCACGATAGCTGAAAAACACAACTCATACATTAATTGCAAAGATCATACAAACCTTAGAAAGATCAATCCAGACAAATGCATGAAGAATTCACATTGATATGAGTCACAAGAATGTAAGGAATTTCCAAAACAAAAATTCATCATTATTTCAATTATTATTGAATCTTGTTGGAAATTGAACTTGAACCACACTAATATTTCACTTTCCAAATGAATTAGGTTCTTTGTGTAGCCAGTAGAAAAAGTTCAATGTATTCTAGGAAATAGTGTTAACAAAATTGCACCCTTGTAAATTGTATTTCCTGTTTACTATCTTTGTAATCTTCATGTATATAAATTAAAACATACCACTGGGTGAACATACACTCAAGCTAATTCAAAAAATTTCATCTTATTTCTCATTTCTCCAAAATCTAAGTAATTAAACCTTATCCAGCAACATCATTTTTATTTTCTCCTACGCAAAAGACTTGCTATCATTTGATCGGGATTAACAAATGCTAATAATAATAATAATACTGAAAAACCTCAGTTTATATTACAACTCACTGATCTGAACTAAACAACATTAGAATCAGGTACAGAAAGAAAGTATTAACAAATAAAGAAACATAAAATATGCTTCCCCTAACAAACACCCCAGGTCTGCAGCTAGCAGTCCTTCGCTAAGGCAGAAGCCTTCCTAATGTCCTAGCCACAATATTCTCCCCTTCTTCTAAAGCCCTCCCCTCCTCTGTATTCCCCTTCCATCTCTCCAATCATGCTAGAATACCTCTCTCCAATCATGCTAGAATACCTCTCTCCAACCAAAGGCTGCCACCTGTCCATTCAGTTTTACACCCATCATGCTCTCCTCTAACCAAATCCCTCCTTGTCCCATTAGTTGTTGTTCCTCATTGCCCTTACTATTTTCCAGATTACCCTCTAGTTATCCAAATGTCCTTCCTCCCTTTTTCCTTGTATAGACTCGTGTTACTTGTGGTATATCAACATAATAAAATATTCTCAAGTTACTTGATAAAGAAGCCAAAATGGATAGAAGGAATTGTACAACCTTAAAGTTAAGTTCATCTCCGGCTAAACATTGTCAATAAGAAGGATTCAATCATCCTAACAAAAAATTACAAATAAAGCCCCACAAATAATATGAAACTCTGAGCATGCATGCAAAATAGATGGATACTTACACAATTTTCATTTCTGCAATTTCAGAAAGATTTAAAGAATTAGCTTTAGACAGGTATCTAGAGTGTAGAGAATATTCTTCGGCAGCAGACAACATAGGTCCACCAAAGTCACCATATCCAAGCAATTTAGCATAATTCCAGCCTCTTTGTGCTTCAGCAGTTTTCTCCCACTGCTCCATTCGCCTCTGATCGGGGTCTTTAATCATGGACATGAAGGCAGGATCCAGAAATGAATCTAAATATGATGAATTCCTATTAAAGCCACACGTATCAGGAAAATTCTACCACAAATTAGATTAAAAAAAATGGATAGTATTCTGTTTAATTAAATACAACAAAAACTCAAGCAAATACAGATATATGCAATCAAATGAATTTAAATCTGTGTCAGACAGAGATATCTTATCTCAAAACACAAGTTTGAATAGCTGTAACAGGAAATGTTAGTTATATTATCTGCTCTAACAAATCAACATTTGTATATAGTTGGATTGATTATGCTCATCCTAGTATTTTTTCATAATCAAACACAAAATCAACATATTAAAAAAATGTTAAAAATATTTGTTGAAAATAAGAAAATAAAATATGATATAATTTAAGAAATAAAGTATTTAGGCATATTATTTTTTATTTAGAGAAAGCTATATCTCCTTTAATTTATTGTAATCTATCTTTTTTTGCCTATATAAACATTCATCCGTGTTGTGTTTAGACATGGTTTCAGCACAATATGTCTTTCTTTATTCTCTTTTAACAATATCAAAATATCACTGACCTGCTGCTAGTCAAGCCAACATTACTAACAGGAAGATCAACTGGAAATTCAGGTGGTTTTGAAACACTCCTTTTGGGCAAAGGCTTTATTCTGATTTTACGCTCATCCATGATTGTCTCACCATTTTCATCCCCAACATCTGCAGGAAGTTTAGACAAAGCAACCTGCTCCTCATGTTTATCCCGAGGAAAGTACAGTGGAAGCAACCTTCATGCATAATACAAAAGGTTAAAATAATAAATAATTAATACAAAGTCTAAAGGTTGGCTAAAAAGAAAAATCAACAAATTTTTGAAACTATTGGAAGTTCAAGTTACTCAAAAAGTTGCAGGTATCAACATCAAAACAAAAACAAATGTTTATAATACCTTTTATATATCTCAGTGTCAGTTGTGCTCGAAGTGCAAAAGACAACAGCTGTTACATTGCCTTTCTGCTTCTCAAGAAATCGTCTCACTGTTCCTGAATAAAAGACAGTTTAGCTTAAGATTAATATACCATCCCTCAAGCGTTTGTAAACAATTGTCAACATGACAGGGAGAAATCATACTTTATATACTAGATACATTCAGCAGGGATACGATAAAATAACCTGAGATCGTTGGAAATTATACATTATGGTATAATTATGATTTATGAAAAAGGTAAAAAGATGAACCCAGCATGCACGCTATTCTCCTACACAAGCTGCAACTGTACCCTGGATCTTAAACAACAATGGAATGACAATATAGAATATCAAATTCTGCAAACAGCAAGGAATTAATCAGAGTAATCCTATCCCCTTTAGCCAAAGCTTGATGTTGGAAGCCCAGTGACCATAGTTAGAGCAATCCAACTTGTCAGTAGACAACAGAGCATTGACATGGTAAAAATAGCCAACATAGCCTCAGGAGCCACCACAGGTAGATCCAACCATGGGCAAGACCATGAGGGTAAGCAAAAATACACCCGAAACAATACATATCAAGGGTACCCAACCAAAATTTAGGCCAAACTGAATAAGTGACCCCAGCAGCAAGAATGGCAGCTGGATGTGCCCCAACACACAGCAGGAAGTGCTGGCACATGAAAAACTGCACCTAGAGAAGGTAGTGCACATGAAAGTGCATGAAGCTACCAATCAAGCTGGGTTCACCAGGAATCAACCGATCTTAGTGAGATAAGTCTAGAGGTGTAGTCAGCAAGTGGAAAAAGGTGGAGGATGGCATCAGCTGCATGGAAGCAGTGATGGCAAAAGGTGGGGAAACATGCAAGAGAAGAAGGCTGAAAACCATAAATGAGTCTGGAAATATTTTGCTCTAGTGGATAGTGGATCCACCAAGAAATCACAAATTTGGGTTGCCTCCATCAAACTCTAATACCATGTTGAGAGGGAGGAAAACAAGAGGACATGTGAATGAATGTGTCTCTTAACTACGTAGTTGAGGCTTTTATTAGAGTCATAAATACAATGAATAATGGTCATAATTATGTGTCTCGTAATATCACTAATTAAAATATTTTTCTATTCACACAAAATATTACATAATTACAAGATTCCTAACAGTGCTTGTATTTTATCTATGGATGAAATGAAACAACAATGAACAAGTAGTAGTAATAATAATAATACCCAAAAGTAGGTAATTCTATTCCCAACATCCCATAAGGTTGCCTAATAAATCATGTTTCAGATCACAACATCTAAAAATACAAATAGAAAAGTAAAATCATGCAAAAATAAAATCTCACTTATAGCTACATGTGCAGCTGGTTCTCGGGGATAGTTCTTTGCCTCCGTATAAATACAACCCATAGCAATGCTACATAAATATATGCCAAAAAAGAAAGAAAGTCATAAAATTTTAAATAACATGGCATTCAATAAAATAATAAATGTTGTAAGAAAAAAAACAACATAACATTCGGGGGAAAGGGGGAACCTTTGAAGCCCATTCTCAACCAGAAGCTCCAGGCAAGAACGATAGCAATGACTTAAAGCATTCTCTGCCGCATTATGGTACTTTATAGCATATTTTGGGCCAACAGTGTGTATAATTTTCCTGCGGGTAATTTATCAAAGAATAAAACATGGTATACAAAGAATCCAAATTCTAGACAAGAGATTGGTAAGTATCAAATGAAGATAGGTCAGTAACAAAGGGGTATAAAAGTAGAATGAATCAACATCATTTCTGGAGAGCGGCATATGATTAACAGATCTCAGATTTCACCAAAAAGGAAATCTAAGATCCAAACCATGGGTAAAAAAACATGGTATTCAACATTTAAAATTATTATACAAATCCATACCTGGCAGGAAGGTCGTATGCCTTGGTAACTTTAGCCATCCCTGTTCGACATCCACCCTGTCAATAATACAGATATATTAGTTGATATTCCCAAGCATCACTTACAGCTTCTTACAATTTATCTGGAGCTGCTTCTTACAAGTTTAAGAAATATTAAACCACAAAATCATAAAAAAATAACTGAAAACATGATAATTAATAAATATGTAATTCATGTTCCAAGCTCACATAACATTCAACTTCAACCTAGAGCACATAATATATTTTTGGTAAATAACTATACCAGTGTTGCACATTCTTCTGCAAGACCAGGTCCAGCTGCATCATGCAATCCAGGGCTGCTGTGTGCTTCATCCATATTCTGTTCACAACAAATGAAAATCAGGAAACAAATAAGACATCATTAGCCCATCCATTTCTTGGTATTCAATTCTAACTTGCTTAACAGTATCATTATATTATGAATAATGATACATCCTCCTCATAACACTTCTATTTCTGATACCTAATAAAGAAAACATTAAATAAAAAGTGGATTCATTTCATGCCTAGAGAACACAAAATGCAATCAATACTTTTTTATTTAGTAATAAAGAAGATCATTAGGAAGATTGATTAGGAAGATCCAGATTTATTCTCACATTATGTAGTTACATTCTTAGATGCAGGATAAAATATTCAAACTACAAAAATATCGAAAGGACACTGTAAGGAACTGGTAAAAGAATAATGAAAAGACAAAAGAATAGCAAAAAGAAATCTGAAAGAATGTATATTGCTCCTAAGAATCAAAGGTGACCAAAGATAGAAATGAATGCACAGACCATCCTGGACCTTCGAGAACCTGGTCTCTCTCCCAAATAAGTTACAACTCTAAAACTAACTAATTCCCTTCTAAGCACTCATTTTTATAACTCTTCTACTGTTTCTAACAACTCCGACTTTACAAATCAGCTTTGGATACACTATCTGGGTAGCACCCAACTAATTTGGGCTTATTCCTAATCCTTCTATTATATACATTCTTAATTGAGGGTGTAACAAATTCTTGAAAAAGTGTCAATGAATGTTAGAATGTGATTTGATTCCAAGTCACAAGTAACCACAGGGCAGCAACTAGTGGTCTGAGAAGAGAAAAAAAAATCAGACATTTGTCAAAAGTATCATTCTTTTGTTGAATAAATTTATGCAAACAATATTACAAGTGTTCAATTTGATTTTATCAGCAATATAATCTTAGCTAACCTACAATGTTATTGGTTTTAAGCACTGAAAAGTATGTTAGCATTTCAACACAGACTTTTAAATTACACAAAAACAGAGAGTAAGTGCCTGAGTGCCACAGTGTTCTATCATGAATTAAATCCTATCCATTTAGATGTAAGATTTTTTTATTCCCCCTGTATTTGATTCTGGCGACTTACCTGTCTCAATTGGTTGTCTGTTTGCATGCAATTGTGGACAGCACCATCACAGGGTCATAGAGATGGAGAGGAGTGAGAAGGCAAAGAGTGATTTGGTGGTGATGTGCTGTAGGTAATTTTTGGGTGAAGGAAAATTGGAGGGGAAAGGAAAAACATAAGAGGGAAAAGGTTAAATAATTTTAAAAAGCTTTTGAAAAGTTAAAATATGAAAGAGGGAGAATTTCTGTGATGTAAATGATAGGAGAAAAAAAGATATGAATTGCATGCTTTTATAGATTATATAATGACACCAATAATTTTAATATAATTTGTGTGTTGTTGTGAACAATTCACACCAAAACGACCATAATTTGCATCACAAAATCCATAATTTCACAATTGAAAAAAGTGTAATGTGACACAACTGCAAATTAAAAAATATATTTGTTGGCTTAAATATAAGTGATATAAAATCCTTTCTTCTTTAGAGCCTTCTTGAAAACTTTAGGAATCTAGTCATCCTCTTGCAATTCAATGAAAAACATGCAGCTCTCTTATTGTTTCCCCTGCTACTTCTCCATCATTTTTTCATAAAAGGTATTCCAGCATTGAGTCATTGACCTGCCTGGTATAAAACCAAATTGGTTATCTAAAATGTAAATCTCTTGTCTTGATGTCTCTTTTTAATTACTTTCTCCCATAGCTTCATGGTTATAATTAGGATTTAAAGTGCTCCCCATCCATCTAGCATTTTATTTGATCTCATTATCTCATTAAAATTTTCAATAGCCAAGTTATACCTTGCTCCCCTAGACAGTTCCAAACTTCAGAAGAAAAAAGAACCTATAAACTAAAAAAAATGAAACATTCATGCGTTTCCTCAAAAGGGAAAGGCTACTAAAAAGGAAGGGTGCCTGCTAAAATCAAATTTTAACTTGAAGAGCAGGGAGAGGCTGGAAATTTTTTCAACGGCTATGTTTTATGGACAAAACAGTCACTTTACATGACGGTATAACCAGTTTTTGGTGTTGTTTTAGGTCCAACCTGTTCCCTAGGAGTCCTTAATGGCCATTATCTCATCAAATAATGAAGAAAGGGAAACATAGGGGGAAAAATAGAAATCTATCTAAGTTGACTGAATCACTCATCCAACTATATAATAATGGTAAATAACATGGATGTTTGGGCGGTAACTTTCAGCTAGTAGGGAAAATTTATAATTTAATCATAAAATTCTTACATTCAGTTGTATTCACATTTATAAGCATATGAGCATGAGTTCTATCACAAGATTCCACAAATCATAGCGACAAGATAGAAAACAACACAATGGTAACAACCTATAGAAGTTACATAAATGAAGGAAACCTTAAACAACACAACAATACTAAAAAAAAAGCAAGGTATAATCAAATGAGTTGAGTTCTATCATGAGGTCCACAAATCGTAGTGACAAGATAGAAAACAAGACAACGGTAACAACCTACAGAAGTTACATTAATGAAGGAAAACCTTAAACGACACAACAATACTAAACAAAAAGGCAGATAGTGCTCACCTCATTTGTTGAATTTACCACCGCATCCACCTCAAGATTCCAGGGATTCCCCCTCCACAAATACACTTTCGAATTGACTTCATCGTCAGCAGGAAATTTTGACACCGAGTCACTGCCATCACCACTGTCTGCCCTTGAGGGTGAATGGGATGCTAAAGGGTCAGGAAAGTGTGAACTAGAAAATAAAGTTTCAAACCCCAAGGCCTGATCAGCATCATTCCATCGTGGAACTTGATCTAATGCCACAACATAGTCCCCACTGTCAGTAGGCAATCCACCATGCAGCGTGGCAGAGGTAGCCACAGACATATACATTTCAGGGACTCTTATCTACAGTATGAATCCCTCTGTTGAACTTCCACAATCACTATGCTACAAAAATCAAAAGTCTAACATTCAGAATTCAGCTAACATGAAATAAGCTCACACATCTGATACAAACTACAACTACTAATACTAACAACCAGAAATATAATCCAAGTACAAGAGATTCTATTAGCCATACAATCACCAAAAACACCTTCCTTTCAAGCATAAAACCAGAAACTAGATTCCAGGCCAAATTTTAAAGACTACCCAAATCTTGAATCATCATTTCTCAGATTACCCAAATTGAAAAGTACGATCAAAATGGAAAATTATTTACAATCAGAACCCTAATTTGAGATATAGGAGAGAGAAGAAAGTGAAACCTGAAATTGATGGGGAGAATCTGCAGGGTGTCGAAAAAGTGTTCCTCAAACTTAATTTTGTTTGGGACAAATGAGAAAAACAAGGATTAAGATTGGTGGGTTCGTCGCCGTTGCAAAGCTTGCAAATGCAAAAGCTTATTTATGTGTTTTACGACAAAAGGATAATTAAAAAAATGATTGATTTATTTTTTTTTTTGACACTTTACGGCTCGGTAATTGAGATCAGGTAAGCCTCAAGCGAAATTGAGAATGAATTCAGTCAGCAGAAAGAAAAAGAGGATGAATTCACCCTCCTTTTCTTTCTACTAAGGTTTTTTCTCTCTTTCGTTTTAAACAGAATTACTTAACACTTTGAAAAAGATTATAATATGATTTTCGTAAATATATTTGCTGTTAACTACAACAAAAAAATTAGTAATTGTATACTCATTTATTAAGGAAAATTTTGAAGATGAGAAAAAGTTAGCTTTTCATGGGGTTTAAAATTTATGCACACTGAATATAAAAAAAATATTATTAATTAATTAAAAATTATAATAATTAAATTTTTTAAATATAATTAGTATAATAAATTAACAACTTTATCATAAATAATTATTTATAATTGAATCATTATATAAAAATATTTATTATTATCAATATATAAATTATTAGGGTGATGAACGATAAGCTATACAAATTTATTATTATATTTTAAAATTTTAAAATTATTATTTTAATTTAAGATTATTACATATTATTTAAGAAGTTATAAAAAATTAAATTTATAATAATAATTACAAATTAATAGCTTATTAGTATAAAATTTTGCATAATTAATTATCAAATATATTAATCTTTGTTATCCAATTATAATAATTTTTATGACAATAAATATTTGTTTGATAATCCTTTGTCTTTAAATTAAATGACACTAATACTTAACTGCAAACAAATATATAATGGATTGAAGCAGTATTTATATTGCTTTTCATCTTAATTATATTCTATGTTAGAAGAGTTTTTAAAATTTTGCTTATTATTACATATTTATTCCAATTGCACATGTGATTCAATATATTTTTTTAAAGAAGTAAATTTTGATGTTTGAGTTATCAAATATTAATCTTAATTTTTCAATTAGAAATCATAACAAAAATTAATTAGAATATTTACAATGATAATATATATATTTGTTACGTTATTTTTTATTCTCATATCAAAATTATTTCATTCCATTAAATAATACTGATATTTAATTGTGAATAAATATAATAAAAAATAGTTATTGCCTTAATTTTTGGATTATTTTGGAACAATCCACTATGCATTTATTTTATAATTTTTTTAAAAAAA
>JAMLFT010006850.1:0-15536 GCA_026544285.1 Pachyrhizus erosus
AATTTATAATAAATAAATATATTTGTTATACATAAATTATATTTAATTTTATAACATTTTAAATTATAATATAAAATTATTTTTAATTATGAAATTTTTTTCAATCGTTAAAATTTAATTTAAAAATATAAATAAAAGAATATAGATTGAAAGAGATAAAAAAAATTATTTATACAGATAGTGTGTGAAATTTAGATAAAAAAAGAAAAAATATTAAGAATGTTTAATAAAAATATTTTATAAAATAATATGTTTATTATTTTAATGATTGAATTATAAATTTGTATTATTTGAATTATTTATATTAAATCTTATAAAAATTGAAGTATCAAATAAATTTGATATGAAATAATCATACCTTGTACTAATGGGATTGAATTTAATCCTTCACCCTTTTCATGCAATTGCTTTATGCTTAATTGAATCCATGATAAGATTGGGGGGATTTGTCTTTTTTTCAGTAACTGCTGACCCCTTCGGCGCACCATACATAAAGTGAAAGAAATAGCATATTGTTGTTTAAAATATAGATAGCTTATTTTGTGGGTCATTATAGAACAATTAGAAACAAATACTAGGTCCATTACCTTCATTGCGTAGGGCCCAATGTCCCGAACTGTTTTTTGTTTTTTCTGACTTGGGATGTTGGGCCTTCTATAACATGTGCTTCATTTAGGATAACATGGGCCCCACTATTTAAATCTTCTACAAGTATTGACCCACTCAAAAACAAAAAATCAATAAATAGTCTTATAAAGTGGTGATATAATCATATTATCCCAACAAAAATATTTCTTTAGTAATTATTGCTGTAATTAATATTTATTTGGATTATTGTAGATTTTATTTTCTTAATATTTTTTGAAAAATATTTCTTAAAGATCCTAACACGGCCACACCTAGTATTCAAGTAAAAGTTTGAACAGTTACAATTTTATGCAATGAATGGTTAGGGCCTAATGGGCCGTCATGATTCAAATTCTCTGGGCCAGGATCCGAACAAATATAACTTGTTTTGGAAAACAGCATATTTGGACCGGAGATCCTTTTTTAAGTTAATGTAATATATGTACCCTATTCTTTTTAAAATTATCAAATTGTTTATTTCTCGAATCTTTTAATTTTTTTTTATCTTAATTGATCTCAAGCATCTAATTATTTGAAAAGAGCATAAGAATTTAAAGATCTTGCACAAATGAAGAGCGACGAAGAGGCAAAATTAAATTTTAACAGTTAAAAGATCAAAGAATTAAATTCCAACAAGAATTTATTGAAAAAACCAAAATCACACATTTGAGTAATTATCAGGTTTTTTTTCATTAAATGTGACTGCAAGCATGTCATACATATAACATGTTTCCGGTAATTTTTATTGAAGTACGATTAAAAAATAATTTCAATATACTTTTATTTATTGTTGACCGGAAAAAAAAAATATTAACAATCATGTGCCCAATAGATCATGTATACACCTCTCATCTATATTATTAATAAAACTACATGTTGATATTTTTGAAAACTTATGTCACTCCAATAGAGAATAGTGTTATTGCTGTAAATATTGGAAATGGCAAGAAAGCTAGATGAATATTTTTAAAACTGGAAACCGTACAATTTTTGTGCCGCCCGGGACTTAAAGTACACTAATTTAGGATATATTTGATTTTCGGTTTAAAAAGTATTTTTTTTTAAAAAAAGTTCATTTTAATGACATGTTTAATTATTCTAAAAAATACATTTGTGAATATAAATTTTCTCTGAAAACTGAATTTAATAGAAATAAGATTTTGGTTGGTTTTACAAACTTAAGTTGAACTCAAATTTAAGTTTGTAAATTTTAATTCAACCATCAGCTATACCTGACACCATGTAAAGTGATGCCAAACAAGGTTCCCATAAAACGTATTTTAGTTCCTTTTACTCAATAATTTTCCAACTCTAAATGTAACATTACAGCTGCCCAATTCTCTCTGCGAAAGGACACACAAATAAAGGACATACAATTCCTTAATATTCCTATATCCCGATTAATTAAACAAACGTTGCTTTCATTAAGTTCTTGATCAAGACAATATGCTTATTAACAACAATATACATAAACAGAGAAGATAAGATGCAAACAAAAGGAAGAGATAATAAAATGACATAAGAGAATTGAAAAAAAACAATCTTCATGTATCTGAGGAGCGTAAAACCTTTATTAATTTTAAGAAATTAGTTTATGACCGATTCCTCGTCGACTTGGACCAGAATATGCTTGAGCCATCATGAAGCGACTGAAGGGCAAGGAATTGGGTGAATGCTGATGCAGTAAAGAAGGCCTCGAGCCTTCAACGTGCCACGGTGAGAAGCAAAATAAAATAAGGAGCAAAAGAATGATTGAGAGAGCATGCTGTAACATGAGACTGGTACATTTCATTTCTAGATTTGGCTCTTGCCAGTATTTATGTTTATGTTTGCGTCTTCTAGTTCCTACTTCCTGGGGGCATCATATCATATCACATATATACATATACACACACACACACACATAGGGGAATGGTTTGGGGTTTGCAGAGGAGATTGTGTTTTAAACAAATTATTAAATGCACGTTGAGTTGTCTCAAATCTCAACAAGCTTGAAGGGAGAATAAAGTTGGGTGTGAAACGTCAGGGAGACTGGGGAGAAAATGAACCATCTCATGACATCATATTCTACTTTCTCTGCTTATCTTGCAGGAATAATTAATATGGACAATACAAATTTGTAGATTCCAATTTGTCACTAAGATTAGGTACGGCTTTCCTGGTTTCGATATTAAAATATCAACTTGGAAGATTGAAAACTCTCTTCTAATAATAATTTTGTGGTTTGTTAGTCAGCGAATGAGAATGTAATATATCAGAAGACTGAGTCTAAAGTAATCCTTGATCAATGGAAGCTCACGAGATTGTATGTATTGAAATTAGAAAAATAGGTAACCCATTATTCTATAAGAATTTTGGTTAATTAGGTCTTCAAATTAAGAATCATATATTGTTTTGACATTTCATCAGCTTCCTTTCTGTTAAGCAACGGAATATAACAAGAGATTGTGACAACCTGGTTTTGTCAGCCTCATGGTTCACAAGGACATTATTAGTCATATATAGACACAAACAATATGTTTTATTTATAATTCAAGAGGGATTAGTTCACGTGTAGTAGTAAGCACCTCCTATGTGTATGCACTATGAATTGGAAAATGGTTACATACATCCTATAAAAGTTAAATTTAGACAAACGTTTGGACAAAGATTTCCATATAGAAGTAAATAAAGAGGTAAAATAAATCAACTTTTAATAAATTAAAATTAATTTATTCATTTTAATTTTTAAATAAATTTTTATCTATTATTTTACAAGTTAACCTACCTAGTTTAATTAATTTAGCTTACAGAAGAAATTTAAATCACTTAACCCCTTTAGTTTTTCTTAAGTGTTTATTAAGAAATTTATCCAAATTAAACCTATTAATGGTAAACAAATTTAAGATTCAAATCCTTAATATTTCGAATAAAACTCACTTAAAGTTGTAGCTTATTTATAATTGATCAACTAATATTTAGATAAAGTAGGTGTACAATTTAGTTCATGGAAAAAATATTCTGAACTCTTAAGTATTATGTAATTCTTTATATAAAAAATAAATAAATACATTTTTTAATCCTAATTATATAAAAATGTAAACTTATTTTTAAATATATTAATTATTAATTTTATATACTTTTAATTTATTATAAATTTTATTAATAAGTTACCCATTTATTTTTCATGTAAATGAATATATTAATTAATCTATTAATAATAAAAGCAACATTTATTCATAATTTTTTTTTTTGAATTACGAGTAATATCATTAAATATAATTTTTATTTAAATTATTTAATATTATTGAATTTTTTAAAATAAATTTTAAATTTATAAACTAAATTAATTTTTAATCTTAAGAATTATTTATTTATTTATTATTAGAGGTAGTATTATTTGATAGTAACATCACAATGTGTTAAGTTTAGATAATGGAAGGGGAGAGGAGGGATTTTGAAGTGAGAAAAACTAATTTTTTTTTATTAGGAAAATAAAATATCACTTAATTCACAGGAAGAGATGACAAAAAATATCAACAATATATTCTTATATTCTTATAGTAGTAATAAAAAATATAGAATAAAATAAAATCTTGAGACAAATTAATCAAACGAGAAAATTCTAAAAAGAAAATTTTCCCTCTTCTTCGATCAAACCAATCACATTGCAAGAGAACATTTAAATTTAAGCAAAACTTATTCAATAATTTCTTGAAATATATCGAGTTCTGGAGCAAGTAATTGAACTAATATTCTTATTCTAATTTCTAAACACTGAAACAGAATTGCCCGTATACCTAACAAGATTTTAGCGATCCAACTCATTTGTTCCGTGATAATCTTAATCTCTTCTCTGTATATTTTTGCCAAGTTGCCACCTGAGCCAGGTGGGTTTAATTGCAAAATTAAAACTTAAGTTGACTTGGTCTTTAATTTCTATGTGCAATCTCCCAAAACAGAAAAATCTAATTCAGGACCCAAAAATTTCAAAAATAACTTTTTTCTTGAAAGTAATTAACAGGGTATGTATTTACGTTTATCAATTTAATAAAGTATATTAACCTTAATTCATTAAATAATTTAAAAATAAACACACTTTAACTTATCAACTTAAAAATAAAACGCGCCTTTAAATGATCTTTTTCCCAATTCTACTACGCCAGCTAATACTTTAAAAAGCATCCATCATGACCTTTTTGTGACGTGAAGGGCATATAGTTATATACTACTGAACTATGTTTTGGGCCCTTTAAAAGTCATAGAAAGATTGAAACTTAGCAAAGAACGTAGCTAGGTGTGCGTGATTGCTCCTAACAACGATCCAATTAGGATCCTATGAGAATAATATTCGGCGCACTATATATATATATATTCGTCAAATGATTGCATAATAACATAATTAATAAATCAATTCGAAGGCCTTTTCGGATTTTAGATCGATCTTTTGTGAACAATAACTAGGGTAGGACGAACAGACAAGTGGCTGCAACCTTTTTGGGTGGGGGCAGGGGAGGAGCGATGTGTTAAATTAATTTTCTAGCATCTGCAAATTGTAATCATGCAACATATATTGAAAAGATATGTAAAAGTCAGAGGGCCTTTTTCAAACTGAAATTCGATACACAGTATGGAAAGAGTTTTGGACTTAGTAATGCTAATGTTGAAATTATAATGAAACTAACTTTTATAAGTTTGTAGTGTATGATAGATGATCAGAAGTAGCCTCATTGCTCAATTAACCAATTTGTCATTTTTTGTTTGAATTACTTTGCTCCGAGCACGGTTCTGTTTCAAATTTTGCGGCACTGGAAATTTTTGTTTCCAAGTAAAAAAGGTGTAAACAAAACTTATTGTATAAGCAGCTAGCGAGGTGGTTGAAGAACAAGAAATCGAATGCACATGCGAGATGGAGAAGAACATATCGGAAATGCAGTGTTAGACGGGTCCAGGACAATGGGGGGAAACGAAGATAACAATCTGAGCATGATTTTCTACATTGATTGCGTTAAAAACAATTATACTTTCTAAAGAACTGATTTAGAAACTCAATTAGTTAATTTTGAAAATGCTATTGCTTTTTTTTCTAAATCAGTTTACCCTTAACCCATATGTTAAAAGAGATTAATATTCTAAATAAATGTAAAAAAATTGAAGAATTAGTCTCTGACGATCAAAATACATTGCGTTCAGAAAAGAACTAAGATAAAGAACGGAAATTTATTACATACGGGAAACACATCAATGCATGGACATATAATATGTACATTGCGTTTGTATGCGCTTGCTTTCGATAGGATGGGCCACTGTCTCATATAAACCACCGTCTTGAACTCAGAAAAGGGGGCGACAGTTCAACCAAACGAACACTCTTCTCCTAATTGACAGGTAGACAATAAATTTCAAAGGACACATTCTTAGTTGTTAACTAGTGTGACATGCTAAAAAGAACATAAATGTTTAAAAATTGAATATACGGACTCAGCATGCACCGCGTAACAGATTGCCAACACAAACATATCATCGAGTAAAAAACTCATGTGAAACTAATGGGTTGAACGTCAACATGCAAAAGCACACCCACGAGCTCGTAGATAATTCAATGGTCTACCTTCCCTTAATTTGTATTCTTTCACTGTCAAACTTTTTTATTAATATCCTTCTCGAGCTGTGGGGCATGGACTAACTAGCACGTGTCTCTCATTTTTGAGTAATCATTGGTGGAAAAAATGAGCAGCAGTGTTTATTACAAAGTCAAATTCAAACTTATGAAGATTTTCAAAGCAAGCAAGTGAGAAACCATAATCCCCACACGGGCGCCACCACAATTCTTCAAATGATGTCACTCGATAGAAATAGCACAGGATAGTAAAAGTCAAATGAGAATGCAACTCTTAAGGGCCCACATGGAAAGCGCTTCACCGTCCTCAAAAGAAAAAAATTTGTATATAAACCAAGTAGTGGCTCCTCGTTTTGCCCAAGATACAACTGGTTGAAATACAAAAAATACCAAGAGGCCCTTGAAAATAAGGAATATTATTATTTTTCAAAGGGGTCTGTGAACAAAGATGCTGATGAAGAAGAGCCTTTGGATTGCGTTGGTTACCATAATGCTTGTGATGTCATCGCAGCTCTGTTTGGTGCATAGCCGAGTTCTTCGATCGAAGGTGTTAACAAAGGTAGCTGATGACTGTGTAGAGTTGAAAGGATCAGGTTCGTCTCCATGGAGGGAGTTCTTTGTTGTTTCTTCTGACAATTCAAGCACTCGTGTTTCAAAACGCAGTTTGGCATTTAGACTAGCTTCTGGACCCAGCAAAAAAGGACCTGGACACTAACTAACTACTTTGAATTCAGCCTCTTATCTTACATTGTTTTTTTCTTTCGATTTTGGTTTTTACAATTGTTTTTTCTTTTTCATGTTATATGTTCTTATTTTTATTTTTTAGAAGAAAAACTTCTCCCTCAGACACTGATACGTGTACGTAATTTGTACTTTGTAGAGTGCTTGCTCATTGTAAAACAAGGCATAACATAATACATGTTTGACTTTTTTTTTATCGTGACTGTATATGCAAAAGGCATTTTGAGCGTTCAAATAATTAGAAATTAAAAAAGTATTTATATTCTTTAAATTACTTATTAAATTGATCAATATAGAGAAATTGAAACTACACGCCCTAATTATCATCAACTTACCGTATGTTTGGATATACCTTTAAAGCATATTGATCCGCGTCTGCCAGAAGCTACGTATACAATATATACAACTTCTGTGTTCTTTTGTACATCTGACGCGAAAATTATAGCGTATGTGAATTTTCAACGCTAATGCAAACAAGCTATTATATATTGTAAATATGAAGGGATGGCGAACGTTATTATCTTAGTATAGTATCTGTCAACCGCAATTACAATTAGGGGTATGCTTCTTTCACAAAGCATAAGAATAAGAGAGGACACAATAATTCAGCTTTAACTTTTGATTGTTTGTTTGGTCTAACATCATTAGTATTAATTGAAAGACAATCTAGACTCTTACTAATCTGAATTTGGTAGAATGAACTTATTTATAGAAGGTCAAAGGTTTTTTTCTAATTATAAGACTTGATACCTTGTTAATCGGAGCCTAATACCAAGACACTTCTACTAATAAGCATTGATTCTTGGGCTATTGTTTGTGATGAAAATTAAAAAAAAAATAGAAAAATAAATGATAATAAAACCCGGTCTAACAAAACCCTTACAAAGGTAACAATCAACTGTTGAGTTACAACACTATTTTCACCGAGCAATGTCAAGAGTGTCTCCTCGAGGTTACAGACAATTTTTACACACTTCACCAAGTCTGCCAAATTCAAGTCAAAGATAAGATCATTTCTAAATGCATGAGAGCCACTGCCTCAAAATTTGACCTTGCCTGAGTGATTGCTGGTATGTACAATATCACACGGAACATTATTTGGTTTTTCTACATTGGATGGGACATGACAAAGGCTTCCCTTTTTAAAATCAATGTAATATTTGACACAAGGGAAAATCGATACGAGCTATAGAGGGGAAAATATATATAGGTTTTGATTTCATATCTTTTGTGAATTACTAGTAAATAGATGAAATTGCTTAGGACATTTCCCACAGTTGTTAAATTAGCGAGTCTTAATTTTAGTTTAATTTGTTTTCAATGGTTTATATTTTTATTCGTTTTAATTTTTAAAATCACTGTTGTCCACGTAAAAGAATGTTTGAATTTTTTTTATGTTACCTTTCCATTAGTTTAGCAAAACATTGGTTAAAATGCTAATTTAATCAGCATTCTTAGTTCCCTGTATTTCTATATTAAGTTAATAATTTTCCGACTAAATAGATTCCAATTTTTTTAAATGGTTAAAGTTTGATGCATTTGTAAATATAGAATTTTTGACTCCACAATTCAATTAAATGTTGTCATGTCATTAAAAGAATTTTTTGTTAAGAGTAATTTTGTTTATTACAAAAACAATACACGAGTATTATTAAGCTATATATATAAGAATATATAGATGGACGACGTATCAAAATAAAACTTTTAATCTAACATGAAATTCCATGTTGTGGTGAAGGAGAAAAATGTTGGGTAAGGAAGTGTCTTCTCTTCAAAGTCCAATCATGTACGATTCACACACGGAGGCAGACAGGACGTACAATTACTTGGCTGCCCATGTCTCTGTGGAAGAAACAGCCACTTTCTCCTAACAACATTTTGTCCGCTTCTAAACTTATTAGTTCACACTAGCTCAAGCACCTTCACCAATCTCTCATGCCCAAGAAGCTGTTACGAAATTAAATAGCTTTTAGTTTAGCTATTAATTCTGAGAGTTCACTAAAGAACAGAATTTGGTGAAATTTTTAACTTGTTTTTAGTCTTACTCTCTAATTAAAATTACAATTTCAGCTTGATATCATGCACAATAAAGATAAACATTAATAGTCACCATTTGTTATTAAGATGGAACTTCAATTTTAATTAAAAAAAAAGTAGAATTAAGAACATGTATTAAACCTATGTTTTATTCTTTATAAAATTATGTCAAGTGTCTTTGTCGAGTTCACTTAGTATTCACTATGAAGAAAGTATAAAAAAGAGTTTGACCAGAATAATTTCATTATAACACCATAAAAGCTTGGATAAAATATCAATTCAATTGCATTTTAACAAGAGCCAAACCCTAATTTGGTTCGTGAAATTGTAAGGATCGTCAACTTAGTTTCTGACATTAAAAAAATTTCCATATTACTCCCCAAAATTATAAAACTTTGATTACATTAATCCCTTTGTCAACCCGTTACCTAACAAAGACAACCCGTTAAGTGTGTGAATGACACTCATATAAGCCTACATGTGACTTCCACGTCAGGGTCAAATTTGAACAAACTTGAGGGACCAAATTGAGATAAATGCTTAAAAACTTTATTTGTTTATTTATTTATTTTATCTCTACTTCGTTGGAAAATTTAGCGAAGTTGCAGAGGGTGTGTGCCGAAGTTAATGGATGCGAAGCCCAGACAGGTACGGATGCGTTATAATGAGACGATAGCAACCAACGCACATTGCTCCTTTATTCTTTACTCACTATCCACCAATCATTAGTCAGTGTAATCAAATAATGAAGATAATGAACTCCTTTCAAGGACCTTTATCTTGCCCACATTAATTTTAAGACCATACGTTCAAATAGTTTTAGAATACATTGCATAAAAATTTATATTATCAACGTTTCCTCTCATTGCGTTAACCAAAAATTGCAACTAATGAGTATTCGTGTCACATGAAAACTTATTTTATAAATTTAATCATACAAATTTATTCAAAAAAAGTTTTAAAAACATTATTTTGATAAACTATACTAAAAAACATTAAAATAAGTTTAAAACAAACAAGAGTTGTAAACTACTTTTATAATCTAAAAATAAACTCCTAATAAGCTCTTATCCAGTTAAGGGGTTCGCACCTTATATCTAAACTATACCCAGGTATTTTTACGCTTGTTAGCTAAAGACATATTATGTGAATCACGCTTGCGTACGAGCCGATTAATTTTAATTGAATTAGTTCAATAATATGCAACAAACGCTTCAGAGTACGTTCGCAGTCAAATCTTTTAAGAGTAAAGAGAAACTGTAAACAAAGTGTGGCGTTTCAAAAGTCGCTACCACTCTCAATAAAGAACAGAAGGAATGACAGTGCAGATGAAAATCAAGACAAATACTGCTGAGCCACACATCTTCAGAGGACGAAAACGTGTATGAAAAACCACATAAATGTAAATAATACGATGGAAAGTTGAGTTAAATCAGGAACATAATATCATGAACATGGAACACGAATAAAGAAAAATCATTGGGGAAGTATTCAACTGCATATCACCACAAATTGGGGTAAAGAAAAGAATAACAACATTAAGTAGAGATAGGGTACTCAACAATTGACATATAATCGAATGAACTGGTTTTTTAATGAAACAACATTGTTGGTTGTTGATTAGAAAATAAAGTTAAGAATCCCAAGATGTTATATTCTCTTGGTCAAAAGACACAATCTCTATATAGAATTACCCAAAACCAATGTAAGTAATAATACATTATGTTACCTACTCAAACAAAAAAAATGAGGCACTGAATCATAATTCACTGAATCATAAGATGCAAGCATTTGCATTTAAGGTATTAAACACCACCAGAGAAATATTTCTCAGCTTTTCGGACAGGGAAGTTTAAGTAATTCTACGGTCTCTAACCAATACAATGAGGACATTAACGCCTGCAAATCAGAGTCAACAACAACTAAAATCTTATCTCACTAGGTTGAGATCAGTTATTCGGATCACATGACATCATTCACCTCGATAAAAAAAAAGGTTAAGGTACGAAAAAACCATGACAAGCTAACATTTTCCATAAATTTAATCCTTAATCATAAACCCAATTCATCTAAGAATAAGTTACAGATATCATTTTACAAGAGGCCAATAGAATAGAACCTTATGACCCAAAAATGCAGGATCTTTTCCCTTTTGGCTCATAAAGATCCTATGACTCCATCATTCTACACAATCATGTTACACAGGTCATCAAACAATGCTATGATGTTCTGACAATAAAAACAATAAAGAATGCCTTGCATCGCTTGCATGCAAACCAGTGTACTGCACTTTATGACTTTCATAACAGAAAAAAAATAATGAAACAATAAAGGATATGAAGCACTTTCATTTCTCAACTGAAGAAACAAGACTACATAGTATACACTAAGTGACAATATTATACTATTTTAAGATCCCCTTATTTTCTCTACAAAATAGTAAAATACACGTCATCTAATAAGAAAAAAACTCAGTTTAGGATGATAATCCATTACAGCTAAGTTTGTGTTTCAACTGAAAGTATAAGCTCGCAATGCAATAATTAGTAAGTAAGCAAATAGTAAAAAATGCATCCACAAATAGCGCACATCATACAGAATACAGATGATAGATTCTCACAAGTCCATCAAAGATAAAAGATTATTAAAATATGAGATGCCTTCTCTAGTTCTGACCGCCAAAGCAACCAGTGCACAATAAACATAAAATGCTTCTGACAAAATATTAACTGAGGTAAAACTTAATCTGGATACGCTGAATAGCACTATGTCCAATCAAATTAATCTGATCATTGACACACATGGAAATATAACAGCACAATAGGAGAATGTTCATTATATAATCACGAGTCATAATTGCAACATCACAAGGTATAGACAGCTTCTGTATACATGCAAATAAACAGTCATCAAAACATATATAAAAACCTCTAACTTGCTCAAACCAAAAATACAGTTAAGCTTGCAAAGGTCACTCCAAGATACATAGACTTAGCAGACAAAAAAATAGAAAGTTGAAACTCCAACTAATAAATATAAAACGAGGATTTCTTTCTGATAAACACATGATAATTGAAAGATGAAACCAAAGTAGTAATGGTAGATTTTAAATCATAAAATTGATAAGTAAGACCATGAAATTGATGCATTGGAATATTATTTTAGGTCACATCACCTAAAAAAAAACATAAACATAACAATGGATTGATGCAGAATGAGAAATATTAATTTTACTTAAGAAATCACTGAAGAGTCATTGTTCTATCCATGCACAGGAAAGTCTAATATCAAGTTAGAAATTGATGGAAATAATAATAGTTAACACAGTTAGGAAACAGTAAGCTTATGTATCATGTGATAAAATGCATTTAGTATTCATGGTATTAGTGTCCAGGGATTTGCACTAAATTAATATCAGCCTGGGAAATTGTCTCCACTATGTTATTAAGAATCTGTATGTGTGTATGTGTGTATGTGTGAATGATATGCAGAACTTGTGTACTACATTCACTTGAATAATGAAGCATACTCATTCTCTAAATTGGTAATTAAATGTAGTTGTGTTTTCAATTTTAACTATGTTTCAGTATAGTGAAGCATTACCACTTATGAGTTAAACTTGACTATTCCTATACAAGGGCTGAAAGACACATCCTTGCCTTCTGGGATTGGATAGAAATCCTGAAGTCTTTTCAGACTTCAATCCAGGGAGGTTGACTCCTCCCATCCCCAAACCCATACAATCCATTATCCCTTTCCATTAATACCACATTTCACTTAAAATCCCTGGTCTACGTCACACATGCTTCGGTGTAACCTGTCACAAAAGCAGAACTAGATCCAATGGTAACTCCAACTTTCAAGAAATTTATTTTTGTATAAATAAAATACTAGAAATAGATTACTCATTATTCACAGAGTAAAGGTTAAATACATGCCTACATTCTCTCATTGTATATTTAATCCTAAAACACTACCTAGAATATATAAAACATCACCAAGTAAAGAGCAAAAAACTCAATTGCACAAGTGAGGAAAATGCTACAACAGTTAAGTAAAGAAATTAAATCATCAACGAATACTTTCAACGACTTGCAGGTGAACAAAATCGGGGAAGCTGTTGTAAGATTCAGCAAAGCAACATCAAGGCAACGATGACATGTTATAACAATTAGCGTGTGTAGTGCTTGTAAACACTTCAAATGCCGTTGAATGAGAATCCAACAATTTTTTTTTTAAAATGAAGGTTGAATTGGCTAAACAAAGACGCCCTTAATCAAAATTTAAAAAAGAAAAAAGAAAAGAATAATCCCTCGTTCTAATCTCACGTCATGCCTTTCCTTGACTTTACAAAACCCTCACTTCAAAGAAATGTCATTCCCAACAGTCCTTTTTAACCTTTTCTAATAATATTCAAGACTAATGTGAATGGTGTGTTCCAAAGCCTGGAACTCATGTAAGAGTTTTGTAAAGTCAGTGATTAAAACACGGGAAATACAATATCAAGGAACTAAAGTTAGAATTTTCTTAAAAAACAAAAAACACACACAATAATGTTTCCAGGCAAGCAATAAAACAATAAGATGTTCAAGGGAATAATTTATAATGAAGATTGGAGGCACAAGAAATAAACGAAGTTATACAGATAGAACATCACCATAGTATATAATAATATTAAAATATAAACCCTCAACAAGGGGAACCCTAATATAATATACTGTAATCCCGAATGATCAGGTTTCGGACTCGGCGGCAGCAGTGGAGTCGCCCTCTGCGGCGGGGGGAGGAGCATCATCGGAGGCAGGAGACTGACCGACACCGTTGTCGACGGCAGCGGAACCGGCGGTGGCTTTGGCCTTGACGGTGTCGAGCATCCGCTTGCTGATCTCCTTGGAGTACACCTGGAGGATCTCGATCCCGTCGTTGTCGGAGGCGGAGGAGCCACCAGCGACGGCGAAGGCCTCGTCCTCGATCTGGCGCGCGGCGGCGGAGGCCTCGTCGGATGACATTGTCCCGTAGCGCTTGGAGAGGACGGAGGGGGAGGATAGGGTTTCGATGAGGCGGTTGATGACGGCGTCGCGGGTGCGCTGAGTGGGGGGCCATATGCTGAAGGAGACGCCGGCGGGGCCGAGCTTGGCGGTGGCGACGGGCTGGTCTTGATCGGGCTGCGGCGGCGGAGCGGTGTCTTGCTCCGATTGAGGCGCGGGTGTGATTTCCGGGTCGGACATTTTGAGAAAGAAGTGAATGGGTTCGTGAAGACTGCGGTTGGATTAGAGAGTCTGACACAGTGGTAGCAAAACTTTTGCCTTTCTGGGGCCACCCGAGGGAGAGGACTTGTTAACTCAGCAACTTTAAAAGAAAATAAACCCTCTGTTTGTTTGTGGCTATTTGAAATAAACACTTTTGTTAATAAAAATTAAATATATTTTTATTTTTTAATATATTTATTCAAACTGTTTATTTTAAAATACATATATATTTTTTTAAAAAACAAATTCTATCTATTTTATGAAAGAATATTTATTTTAAAAAATATTTTTTAATAAACATTTCTAAAAAAATTTAAACAACTGCTCCAAAATCATGACAAAAAACCAGCAATATTTCACATTTGTGATTTGTAACGCATGTGTATCTGATAGTTAATTTTTCCTCAAAAAAAAATCTGATAGTTAATTTTTTTCATTAATAATTGTGATTATTTGCAATATTCTATTAAGTGATTTGTTTGCTTTAGAGTAGTTATATTCTAACTTTTTTTTATCTGATTATAAATTTGTGTTAATTACATTATTATTAAGAAATAATCATTTGTAATAGTTTTTTATTTAATAAATAACTAATTTCTTAAAATAAATTAAATATGTCTACTCATATTGTAAAACTTAGAATACATGATTTATAATTATTAATAAGATAGTTTTAAGAACCATTTACTTTGAAAAACGTTTTCTATCTGAACAGTTTCAAATCCTTCTACTTTCATTACTTTTTAATGTGTTTTATATTATGTTTCCTTGGAGAAAAATCAAAGAGAGGCACGAAAAGGAGAGAGAAACCTTTTTAAACTTTTATTTTTAGTTGGATTTTTAGAAAATGAAAATAAAGGAACAAAATATCAACTCATTTAATTTTTATTCCCTTTTAATATTGAAAATTTTAAGGAGATGAAAAAAAATTTCAAATATTTTAATTATAATAATTAGAGTATTTCTATTTCTATTCCAAATTTTAAAATTATAAAAATATAATAATAAATATTTTTTTAATTTTTTCTTATAAACCAAACAATAAAATGATTACCTCAATAACGATTATCTCTCAAAATTTTTATTTGCCGTTGTAACATTCCAAATTTATAATATAATGATAATATTTATATTTCTAAATTTTATCTTTTTTATCGGTTATAATTTAATTTATTTTAAAAAAATAAAAAAATAACTTTTAAGTAGAAAATATCAATTAGTAAGAATTGGTTAGAGAAAAAAAAGAAAAAAAGAAAGATTTTTAGAATTTAAAATTTAAATAA
>JAMLFT010006851.1:0-15535 GCA_026544285.1 Pachyrhizus erosus
AAGATTTATCTTACACTTTTTACCAAGCTTAAAACTGTCCTAAATGGGCAAAGGAATAAAATGAATTATGATAAAAAAATGTTTTCTTAAAAACCATAAATGTTTGCTATCTGTACCCATCCTTCTTCTTAAAAACACTATTCACACCCCTCCCCCCTACTATTCATCTTCTTCGTTTACTGTTTTCGAACTAGAGAGAACTTAGATTTGGTTCTGCTTCGAGGGAACCTCTTTAAATGAATCAATGCCGCAAAAACATTACAAATCATATTCCAAACAAAATTTATTAGAATAATGGATCCTCCTACCTTTTGATGCGTTCCAACGAAGCTTGTGACGACACTCTGGTGGACGTGGCTTCCTCGTGATCCTGGGAGCGTTTCTTCTAGTTTTTGGAACAAAAATGTTCATGGCCTGACTACGAAACCAACGTGAAAACAAATGAGTCAAAGAGGGTAAAGAATCAAGGATGATTCAAGGACTAAGTAGCATTTTTCTTCCCTTTCGATATGAATCTTGAGGGTTATTTATAATTCTTGTTTGGCTGGTTTCCTTCGTATTTACGTCTCGTAGGGGATGGGCGTTGCGTGAGGTTGCAGTGTTCAGGCATTCAGAACCTAGTCTGGTAGCTCTAAAGCTTGAGGTATGGCATCTTGCAAAACCCATGCTGAGGAAGACAAAGACGACAGCAGGGTATGGGCGACCCATGTGGCTATGTGTGATTCGCGGTTAACATTCTGGCAGTAATGTTGAGTTATGTATTATTAATTGCCTTTAGTTACTACCGAACGCACTCTGGCTCAGCAGTTAAGACACTAAGCGCATAAGTGTTAGGTCCCTCCCTTCAAAACCCACTAAGGCACCCTTCGCTTTTATTTTACTTGCTACCGCTTCCCAAAACGCAGTGCATATAACTCAAAACAATGGTTTTTCCCTCACGGTTGGGCCTATAGCCCAGTTGGTTTTCTTGGAGCGCGCCCTTCCCTCTTGACCTGGGCTCGAGTCCAGCACGCCCCCTTCTTCCCATCCCTTCTTTTTGTTATTCCCACTCCCCTTTTTTTATTTTTATTATTTACAGATTTTATTTTTATTATTATTATTATATTTTTTTTTCTCATCTTCTTAAATTTTATTCTTTCCTTTATATTTATTTATAGATCAATCATCTCTATGTTTATTATTTCTATTAATTTCCAAATCTTATAAATTCAAAATTTCTACTCATCCTTTCCTTTTCAATTTTTTTTTTCTTTTTATTTACCAATTCAATCCTTTAAACATTCACCCACATCCTATGATAAAAGTAGACTTTGAGGTTAATATTATATAGGAATTTGGGATGTTACAACGGTAGTCAATGCATAGTTGAATACTGCCATCTTTCTTCTTGACTAGTAGTACTGGTCCCCATGATGACACACTAGGTCTGATGAACTTTTTGTCCAACAATTCTTCTAGTTGACTTTTGATTTCAGCCAATTCCTTTGGTGACATTCGATAGGGTGCGATAGAAATCGAGTTGGACCCTAGTAGAAGGTCAATGGAGAATTCCACTTCTCATTCCAGGGACAATTTTGTTACTTCTTTTAGAAAAACTTTTGGGAATTCTTGAACGATGTAAAGGTTGTGGACATCAAACTCCATTTATGCTTTTGTTGAGAATAATGCCATAAAGAATTGAAATTCCTTCTTTTCATCTCTTTTCGACTTACATTCCATGGGTTCAAGGTTTAAGGTTCCAAATTTTAGTGTTTTATTATGGCAGTCTAAGGTAATGTGGTTGGAGGATAACTAATCCATTCCTAATACTAAGTTCAGATTGCACAAGGGTAAGCATACTAGATCTATTAAGAAATTTTGACCTTCTAAGAGAATAGGACATCCTATACAGGCTTGGGAAGTAATTACAGGTTTATTGGTAGGGGTATTTACAGTCAAGGTGTAGGGTAAAGGAGTTAAAGGTAAGGCTAAACATTTTGCACAATCATAAGATATAAAAGAATGAGTTGCACCAAAATCAAAAAGTCATCTACAATTTTATCACATATGAGGCACTTATTGTGGATTAGGTCGTTTGATGTTGCTACTTCTAATTCGCTCATTGCGAATACTCTTCCGACTGCCTTTGACTTCTCTTGGTTATGTGCTAGTTTCTTGGCGCTTGATGCTTCATTTTTCTAGGACCAACAATCCTTCGCCAAATGCCCCATTTTTGCGTAATTATGGCAAGTGTTGCTTCTTTAAGGGAAATCCCTCAAATAGTGTGGTCCTCCATATTTAAAACACTTTACTAGCATGTCCATTTTTGGAGATTGAGTAGTTGGTTTAGAACCTCCTACATATAGGCTTAGCTTAAGAGATCCATTTCTTTGGGGTGGTGACCTTTGATAAGGCTTATCCGAAGGATCACTTTAGATGTTTCTATGGACCTCTAGTCTTCCACTACATCCAACAGAAGTTTGAATCATCTTCATAAATTCTACATTTACTAACCAGAGTAGGGAAATTAGAGATTTATAGGTACCCCACAACTTGTTTGATTTCTACCCTCAATCCATTCTCAAATTGAGAACAGATTGTTTGTCCGTCATTCATTCCAAAGTAGGGCCAGTATTTGAGTAGTTCAACAAATTTTACAGCATATTCCCCTATTGGTATGTTCCCTTGTTTCAATTCCAAGAATTCTCAAGCCTTCTTCTATTGATAGTTGATAGGGAAATATTTATCTAAGAACTTTTCCTTAAAGGTTTCCCACAAAATAAAATAGTTGTACTGAGGCAGAGTATGGCATGTGATTCACCACTAGTTTTCTGCTTCTCCAGTAAACATAAATGTTGCAAAGTTAACTTTATGTTCTTCTAAACAAGACATGGCAGTGAATATTTTCTCAATTTTCTTGATCCAATTTTGTGATACATAAATGTGGAGGGTTATTTCTTCGGAATGTTGTGAGTCCTCTATATTCTACAGGTTCTTTATTTCTATCTTGAGTTATCCTTTCCAAAACCTGGGTTATTCGGTCTAGTACTTGTTGGGTGTTGCTGCCTAAAGGTATTTCGACCATCTTGTCTTGTGATTACATAAGAAAATTTCAAGGTTACTTAACTTATTCCTCAATATTTCTTGTTTGTTTATTATTATCACTACTACCCAAGTAGTGATTGAGACGATCCTAGGGTTTTCTTTGACTAAGATCGAATTGCTCTAAAACCAACTAATTGTAACGCCCCTTTTTATTACTTGTATTTTATTTTTTTTAAATATATTCAGAGTTATCACACAAATAAAACTTAAAATTCAACCATTCGGGGAATTACAATCTAATGACAACTTTCATTCCAAGTTCTCATTTCATAATATACATAAAGTATAAAGTCATACATTATTTAGAAGTTGTGATACAAATACCAAAAACAAAAATCCTTTCTCTAACATGTTCTAATATAATCGAACGCTTTAGATGGATCTTCTTCATCTGTTGATTCCTCTCTATGATTCCTAGTGCTAGCTTGAACTGACCCTATTGATGATTGTAGAGGTCGAGGGGTTGGTGATCTCCTCCGATTAGCCAGGACATTCAAGAATCTAGGTGGTGGAGTTTGGAAAAGAACAATTGACAAGTTTACATGATGAAACTGCCATGGTACTACTATGTTGTTAGGTCAGAATGTGAAGTGGACGTACCCAATAAAGGTATCATCACCTTGGATCCTATCGAGGTCAATCTTCCTTCTAAGGGTAGAATGGTTAGGTGAAACAGTAGCTGAAACTCATCTACCATGTTTGATCTGTATGAGAGGGGGATTGCAAGAGTAAGCCATAAATTCAGGAATAGGCATAGGATAAAAAGGGATAGTCTTTATCTAACGTAAACTCTCACCTCACCATTTGAGCCTAAATAGATATTTCTAAATCATTTTTGGGTCTTCGCTGCCTCCAATATTACAAGCTCCAAGAGGTCTTACGCGAGCGTATCATTTAATCCAATTTGCAATCTTTTAATATTACAACCTAAACCCTAAACCCTAAACCGTAAACCATAAGGTCTCACAAGAGCTTACGTACATTACTCAAGTACCTTTAGTTGTCAACATTACATTCTCCATCTTAAATTCTCACTCACTAGTATCTCGATTTAATCTTCCTTCCTTATTTCTTTTAACACCTCTACTTTTCCTTTTTACAGTGGTCCTTGTTAGCATGTTAGGATAGATTTCACTCATTGTTCATCACAATCATTATGGATTGTACCTTCATTGTCTGAGTAGATCTTAGTTCATCAACTATCCTTGGGTTATTCAAGGAATGTTGTCTTTGATGGACAATTAATAAGTATATCTATTTTCCACAAATGATAAAATCATTCAATCACATTGATATTATTAATACAGTACATTCTATAGAAGTTGACAATAATTAACCACACATTTTATAATCAAATAATAGGACAGGGGTATTTTAGTCATTTTTGCAAAATATGGTGTTCTAGGACCTTCTTTTCACATCTATATCAAAATTACTTTGCATGGAGGCTTCCAGTACCTTCCACATAGATTTCTAAGTTCAAACAACCAATTTAAGTTAAAATTAAATTTTTGTAAATCAGGGGTATTTTGGTCATTTCAGAAATATTTTTTTTTCCCAAATATTTTTAATTCAAATTTCTTGGAAAATTCATAATACTAATAAGAATAATTTAAATTTTGTTTCCTGGGGTTACAATGACTTAGAATGATCAAATACTCATTTTTATGTCCTAGGGGTAGTTTGGTCATTTTGTGAAAAATTATCCCTTTAATTATGTTCTTCAGATTTTTATCCCCACATTTTCACTTTAGATACTATTTATTGTAACAAGGTATATAGACTATTTTCTAAAAATTAAATTGGCTTAAAAATGGTAAAAATACTTACGTTTACATTAGAGGGGCAAAATAGTCAAATTGAAAGTATAATTTTATTTTTAAGGATTTTGAAATTTCCAAAGTGATATTAGAGTTCTGGATAAATTTCTAAAATGGATTCCAAAGTTTCCCTTCCAGATTTTGATTCAAAAATAGTTCAAAACAAAATTATCTCTTTTAGGGGTATTTTTGGAATAATTTAAGTAATTTTACTTTTTTTTTGTCAAAATTTTATAAGAAGGATTTGTCTTATACTTTTAACAAGTTTAAAACTATTCTAAATGGGCAGATACATAGAATGAAATAAGAAAACAAAATTATTTTTCCTAACTTTTTTTTTAAAAATTTGTTATTTGTACCTCGTTCTTCTTCCTTGGTTCTGGTTCAAAATAGAGGCAAATTGAAATTTGATCTCCCTCTTCTAGTTACTAATTTGAATAATTAAGGTCACAGTAATGTTGCAAAAAAAAATTGAAATGAAACCCTTAAAGTAATTGGACTAATCAATGACTCCTCTTGCCTTGATTTTGAGTTTTTTCCGATGAATGAGGTATGGCTCTATCGATGAGTCCAAATCAACCTCCTTTGCGTTGTTGGCTCCAATACAAGTATCAAAAGGAATGTTGGTGCAATTTAGAGCGTGCTTGAACACTCGATTTGGGAAGAAGGGTTTTGTTTGGGTGAAATTCCTCAAAGGTTTCCTTTGTATTTTTTTCCTTCGATCTAACATTGGATGGGTATTTACAACTCTATTTTAGTTCGATTCCTTCGCGTTTAAGGTGTTATAGGTTATGCGCAACACCTACCGTGTCAAGGACAAAGTTGTAGGTGTAGGGTAGGCAGCCTAGGCTCGAGGAGCGGTGTCGTAGGTTCAGAAGCTTGGTGAAGGCAGTGAGGAAGATCAAGCTAACATGGCGCATTCCTACTCGCTGGCAGAGGTAGCAATAATAATAATAATAATATAAGTATTATTAGTTGTATTCGGTTATTACTGACGCGACCTGGCCTAGCGGTTAAGATGCTAGGTGTCAGGCACTAGGTCTAGGGTTCGAACCCCCTTACCCATATTTTTATTTTCGTTTTATTTCCCTTTCTTCCCAGTGCCTTTAATACATATATTTATTAATGCGCTTAGTAATCACTCTACGTGGGTGGCTCTCTCTTTCCTCTCTTCTCTCCCCCTAGGGACGCGGGTTTGAGTCTCCTTGCGCCCATTTCTTCTTTTCTCCTCCTTTCTTTTTCTTTACTTCTTTTTATATTTTTATTTAATTTCTATTTTTTCTATTTAAATTTTATAAATTCTATTTATCTTTTTAAATTCTAAAAATATCCTATATCAGTTTTTATATTTTCTTCTATTGAATTTAAATTTCCTCTTTTATAAAACTATTTATCTTGATTAAAATTAATTTATTTTATCTAAAATTAATTATTTACTTATTTAATTCTAAAAATTTATTTTTAACTTCTGAACATTCTTTCATGATTCTAATTCAGATTCTTTCTATTTCTATTCTTTTCCTGATTCCCTTAGGATTAATTTTTTGTAAATTTATATATTCTTTTTACTCTTTAAATTTCTAATACCTTAAAAATTTTATTTCCTTTCTTTCCTAAAATATACATTAGTTAATAATTTCCTTTTTAAGGATTAGATTACTAGATAATTGTAAATCAAAGATAGACAAGAGATAAGTTTTAAAAATATATATTATTATTATATTGCAAAATTTGGGATGTTACATTTCTAGCAATCAATTTACCCAAAATTAATAAACAACTTATTCTCAACTAGTCCTCACCTTTAATTAGTCAAATGGCGCTCCGTTATGGTCAAACGAATTCGATTTTTAACAAAGTTTGAATTGGATGAACTCCAATTTGATTAAGGAGAATTACCCCGAATTAGTACATCAAACCGTGCAGAATCCATATTGAGATCATATAGAACATGTCTACACTCAAAATTTTGAGAAAACATAACTCCTCCTACCTAGATTGAAGCTTTCCCAGTTCGTCAATTGCGAAGCTCTACAAATTCTGCAAAAATTGCAATTCCTTGCATTATTCTTCAAATTTCTTCAACAAAAACGTTCACCAGGTGATCTCGAAGCTAATGGAACAAATTTGAAGCAACAAGAGGGAGAAATGATAGAGAATTTTGAAATGAAATTTCTTTGTGTTCTTCCCTCATTCGTGTTCCCCTTCCCTTTTTATAGACCTCTATGGCCCTACTTGCTTCACGTCGAAGAGTTCCTAAACTAGGTGGTGGTAGCTAGGTGGCTCAATAGGGCATGGGTGGCTCAAATTTACAAAGAAAAAGAAAGTGGTTAGAGGTTGAAGGTGACTCTACTACTTTAATGGCAGTCATTTTTGAGAAAGCTTGCAGTTTTAATTTTGTAAAATTAACAGCGATGGGCCAGCCTAGCGGTCAAATGGCCACCTCTGCGTCCCAATTCTCTCTTCGACCCTCGTGTCATTGCCTTCGAATCCGTCTCGCACCCCTTTTCTCATTCACATTTTATTTTTCCTATTTCAACTTAGCACTTTTAGTTCATATTATATTTGGACCACTATCTTTCACCCAAAAATGGGTAGCCTAGTTGGCAACTACTCTTTGCTCTCTTCTTTCACCCTTAAGACTGGGGTTTGACCCCTAGCTTCATTTTTTCCCATTTCTTCCTCTCTTTTCTTTTTATTTTATTTTATTTTCTTTATTTTATATGTTCTGTTTTAATTTTTTATTAATTCTATTTATATTTTTAAATTCCTTTAAAAATCCTAAAATCCTAATTATATTTTCTTCTACTTTAGTGAGATCCACAACTACTCCTTCTTTAGATACCACATGACCTAGAAAACTAACACTTCCAGCCAAAACTCACACTTGGAAAGTTTTGCATAAAGCTTATGCTCTTTCAAAATTTGTAGTACAATCCTAAGATGTTCTACATGCTCCTTTGGACTCTTTGAGTATATCAGAATATTGTCAATGAAAATTACTACAAATTTGTCCAAATACTCGTGAAAAATTCTATTCATGTAATCCATGAATATTGCCAGGGCATTAGTTAATCTAAAGGGCATAACTAAATATTCATAATGCCCATAGCGAGTACGAAAAGTTGTCTTGGAAATGTCTTCTTTCTTCAGCCGGATTTGATGGTATCCTAACTGTACATCTATCTTCGAGAAAAATTTGGGCTCCTTTTAATTGATCAATTAGATCATCAATCCTTGGGAGTGGGTACTTATTCATGATAGTTACCTTGTTTAACTAATGATAGTCGATGCACAGGTGCATGTTACCATCTTTCTTTTTGACCAGTAACACAGGTGCTCCCTAAGGTAATACACTAGGCCTGATGAACTTTTTGTCCAATAATTCTTCCAATTGACTCTTAATTTTAGCTAACTCCTTAGGTGTCATTCGATAAGGTATGATAGAGATCGGATTGGATCTTGGAATAAGGTCAATCGAGAATTTGACCTCTCGATCTAGAGGCAGTTCTGTGATTTCTTCTTGAAGGACTTTTAGAAATTCTTGAACAACGGGTAGATTGTGGATATCTAACTCCATTTCTACTTTTGTGGAGTGTAATGCCATAAGAATTGGAAATCTTCCTTTTTATCTCCTTCTGCCTTACTTTCCATGAATTCAGTGCGCATGGTCCCAAATATCAACGTCTTGTTATGACAATCTAAGGTGATATGATTGGAAGATAAACAATCCATTCCTAGTACTAAATCTAGATTGGTCAAGGGTAAGCATACTAGATCTAAAAGGAAATTTTGGCCTTCTAGGAGAACATGACATCTTTTATAGACTTGAGATGTGATTACAAGTTTGTCAATATGGGTATTTATAGTCAGGGCATATGGTAAAAGAGTCATGGGTAAGGCTAAATACTTTGCACAGTCAAAAGATATGAAGGAATACGTTGCACCATAATCGAAAAGTGCATTTAAAAATTTATCGCGGATAAGACACTTACCGTGAATCAAGTCATTTGAAGTAGCTATTTTTCAACCACTCATCGTGAACACCTTCCTTATTGTTTTTGAGTTTTCTGGAATTTGTGTCGGTTTCTTGGAACTTGATACTTCTTTCTTTTAGGACCAACAATTCTTAGCCAAATGTCCCATCTTTCCACAATTATTGCAAGTGATGTGCTTTTGAGGGCAATCTCTTAGATAGTGTGGCCCGTTGCACTTGAAACATTTTACTGGTGTGTCAATTGCTAGTGGGGGGAACAACCAATCTAGAGCTTCTTATGGAAGAGCTGGGCCTCAAAGATCCCTTACCCTATGACAATGGCCTTTGGTAGGGTTTCCTTGGGTATCCAAAGGATTTCTTTGGATGCTTCTTTGGGCCTCCGTTCTTCCACTACATTCGATGGGAATTTGAATCACCTTTGTAGATTCGACACTTACTCACTAGAGTGGGAAAATAAAAAATTTGTAAGTATCCAATAACTTGTTTGATTTTAGCGCATAATCCATTCTCAAATTGAGAACAAATTGCTTTTCCATTGTTCACCCCAAAATAGGGCCAAGATTTGAGTAACACATCAAATTTAGCAGTATATTCTTTGATTGGTAAGTTTCCTTGCTTAAGTTCCAAAAATTCACGTGCCTTCTACCAGTAATCAATGGGGAAATACTTGTCTAGGAACTTTTGTTTGAAAGTTTCCCAAAGAATAAAGTAATTATGTTGAGGTAGGGCAGGTCAGGTGATTTTCCATTAGTTCTCTGCCTCCCCAACGAACATAAATGTTGCAAAATTGACTTTGTGTTCCTCCATACACGACATGGCAGTAAATATCTTCTCAATTTTTGTAATCAATTTTGTGCTCCTTTGGGTTGAAGGAACCGTTAAATCGATGTGGATTGTTCCTACGAAAGGATGTGAGTCCTCTGTATTTTGCAGGTGCCTCATTTCTATCTTGCATTATCCTTTCTAGGACCTGAGTTATTCGGTCCAGTACTTTCTAAGTGTTATTTCCTAGAGGTCTTCTAGCCATAATATCCTGTGGATGCAACAGATGATTTCAAGGTCACTTGACTTGTCTCTAAGTAGTAAAATCCTATTTTATTGATTAGCATTATCTGTATTTGCAATACTACCCAAGTAGTGATGGTAAAGGTTTAAGGGTTTCTCCGATTAAAGATTGAACTATTCTAGTACCAACTAATTGTAATGCCCCTTTTCATTACTTTGTATTTTAGAAATAAATATATTCAGAGTTATTACACAAATAAATCTTAAAATCTCAACCAATTCGGGGAATTACAATTTGACAACAACTATTTCATTATAAAACTTATATTTCAAGTTCTCATTTGAAAATATATATAAAGTAGTAAGTCAAACACTATTTAAATATTGTGATACAAATACAAAAAAATAGAAATCCTTTCTCTAACTTGTTCTAATCTAATCGAACGCTTTAGATGGATCATCTTCATCTATGAATTCCCCTCTATAATCCACATTGCCAGCTTGAACAAACCCCATTCATGACTATGGTGGTTGAGGGGTTGGTGGTCTCCTTCGATTAGCTGGTATATTCAAGAATCTAGGTGGTGGAGTCTGCGAAAGAACGATTGGCAAGTCTACATGATGAAATTGCCATGGTATTACTATGTTGGTGGGTTAGAATGCAAAGCAGACATACATGATGAAGAGGTAGAATTGCCAGGTGAAAGAGTGGCTAAAACTCGTCTACTATGTTTAATCTGTAAAGAGGGGGATTGTAGGAGTGAGTCATCATTTTAGGGTTATGTATAAAGCAAGGGGTAACCTTATCTAATGTTTACTTTCATCTTACTGTTTGTGCCTAAATAGGTCTTTTAAATCTTTTTTGGGCCTTTTGCTACCTCTTAGACTACTTACTCCGAGAGGACTTACACGAGCGTATCATTTAATATCTAATTTGCAACTTTTGGTTAACGACTGGGAGTACATACCCATTTGATACTTGAATCAGGATACTCTCAACCAAATCTTAGTAATGGTCTGCTTTGTCAAGGACGCCAAGTCGATTCTGTGACACCCTCTTTACTTTGAGGTATTCACAACTTGGCTGCTTATCTACCCCAAAGGTCTCATTAGAGCCTGCGTACATTCCTCAAGTACCTTTTGTGGTCAACCATTGCATCCTTCATCTTAAATTCTCACTCGATAAGGTTTCATTTAATCATTCTTCCTTATTTCTTCCATCACCACTACTTTTTCTTTTCATAGTGGTACTATTGGCGTATCAGGGTCCTTAATAGACAACATTCATTTGTTCATCACAATCATTATAAATTGTATTTTCATTGTCTGGGCATATCTCAATTCATCAACTATCCTAGGGTTTTTGAAGAAATGTTGTCTTTGATGGACAATTAGCTAGTATATCTGCTGAAGCAGATAGTAAAGTCATTCAACTACATTAATATCATTAATACAATACATTTTAATGTATAATCAGTGATAATAATTATCCACACCTTTACATTCAAGTAATAGGGCAGTGGTATTTTAGTTTTTTTTTTTTACAAATTATAGTTTTTTTAAGACTTTCTCCTCATATTTGTATCAAAATTACTTGGTAAGAAGGTCTCTAGTACCTTCTAAGTGGTTTTCTAAATTCAAGCAGCCAATTTAAAATTAAAATCAAATTTTTGTAAAGTAGGGACGTTTTGGTCATTTTTAGAAATATTTGCCCCTTTTTAAAAATAACTTAACCCAAATTTCTTGGAAAGTTTATAATATTAATTAGAATAATTTAGATCATATTTCTTGAGATTAGAATGGCCTAGAAATGATTAAAATACTTATTTTTATACTTTAGGGGTACTTAAAAACAAATAAATAAATAAAGTAAAATAAAAATCTTATATATATATGTGTGTAAAGATTGTCTTTTTTTTACTAATAGGGAGTACTGATTCTATTCATATATATATTATATACCAACTTAATTGATCTAATAAATAAATGGATATTATAAAACAATTTGATCATTTGAGATGAATGACACTTTCTAAGAGGTCTATAACATTCTTGAGTTTAAGGTTAAGGTAGTCTCTTATGGTTTATATAAAGTATCCTAAATTATTCTATTTTTATTGTTATATAAAGAAATATTAATAGGCAAAATTTCTGACTTTCATTTCTAGTATATTCATATTTATTTTTAAATATATAAATATATATTTATAAAGTTTAACTTTCTAAGCTTAATTTAGTAAGTTATCAAATAAAGGCTTACATAGATTTGTTTCTAATTCTATTTGAAATCGTTACACCTTTTATGCCAAACTAATTTTAATTTTTCCTAGTCGGTTCTAGCAACTTACGTTTTTAATAATTATATATTTCCTATAGCGAAACTCTACATAAAATCATAACAATTTAGTTCCTACTTGTCCAGTTTTGAATTCAATTTCATTATTTCCTATTCAATGGGTAAACTTATTTGTAAGAATTTATTTATATCTATTCCTATATATACATATATTTCATTCTAAGAATTACCTAATCGATTCCTCTGCAGTATTATTATACTAACTACGTACTTCAAATATCAATCTATAAACGAAATTCATTATAAATATTCCCCGTAAATATTAGATTGGGTTTTGGTTTCAGCGTTCTAAAATAAATTTAGTTTAATTTACCAGAAGCGGTTCCAAATAACATCTCTGGATTCCAATCTCTTCACAATCACCAGAATACCCACAAGCATCTGATATAAATTGAATTTTTTTGCCTTCGATTGCCAGCTATGGGAATCCCCGAATATTAAGATCAACAATTTAAATCTAATAGTAGTCATTAATCCCAAACACATCGAGAATTTGATGGTGAATTCCAACAATACAAACCAAAATTAGAAGATGAATCCTCTTTTAGTTCTAGTTTTTGTTTCCAACTCATACCAATTTGTCCCAATAGAAAGAGAAATCAAACTCAAGGCTCAAATTATTATATACATACGATATAAGATTGAATTCAAGTATCAATTATCAACAACCACATCCCTTAATCACTAGGTTCACGCAGTTTAGATTTTAATTGACAAACATTGTAATCAGACACAATCAAAACGGATTTCGGAATCAAATGAAACAATAAAAAAAGAATGGTGGCTCCTCCTACCTTGTCAATTTTTTTTTCTGATGAACTTTGTTGGGATTCCAGCGTTGAGGTGAAATTTCGAGTTCCTGGTCCTTTCTTCGAATTGATTGGCTTAGGCAATTTCTTACAATTAAACGATTTTTTTCTAGAAGGAGTTTTTAACTGAATACCTTTTGAGCTACTCGAATTTGGTTTAAGAGATTCCAAAAATGTGCTTTGCCTTTTTCACCCCCTTTCCCTTTTTATACTAAATCTTGATGCGTCCTTCCAGGCTCGTTAGCCTCACAAATTATGGGCTGAGCTTTCATTAGTGACGACATGGCATGGGTAGGGTTTGGCCAAGTACAAAGTGATTGGCTCAAGGGTGCAGGAGGATGGATATCGCAGTAATTAGAAGCTTTTGGGATGATGCCGGTTGTCGTAACAGGGAACGAGTGGGATTGACGTGGCATAATTTGATTTGCTGACTGGTTTGCAATAACCTAAGTATATTTAGGAATGTTATATTGTCACCAAACGCGACCTAGTCCAACGATTAAGACACTGGGTATCAAGAGCTGAGTCCTATATTCGACCCCCCTTGGGGCGTTTCCATTTTTGTTTTATTTTCTTGCTATTGTTTTTGTAGCAATTATTACCTTTTTAGAAGCTTTGATTAATACGGACTAGGCTCCCAACCCAGATGGCAACCTGTGAGTCTTCTTCGCCTCTTGGACCTGGGTTTGATGCCCTACCTGACCTTTTCTTCAACTTCTCTTCTTCCTTCTTTCTATTATTTTCCCTTTTTTATATTTTATTATTTTATATTTTCTATAAATTTCAATTTCTATTTTTTTAATTCTTTTAATTTTTATTTAAATTCTACAAAAATTATATACTTGATCTTATGTTTTTCTTCTACTAAATTTAAATTTTCGTTTTCACAAAAACTTTTTATCTAGTAAAAAATAATTTATTTGTATAAAAATTATTTAATTTTACTTTAATTCTTAAAAATTATTATTTTAAATTTTAGAAAATTTACATTGATTATGTTTCTACCATCTCTTTAGTTTTATTCTCCCCTTTTATTTTGTTAAGGATTTAAACATTTATATTTGTTATTATTTCTATTAACTTCCAATTTTTTTATAAGTCAAAAATTTATTTATCCTTTTCTTTTCTAGTTTTTATTTACTAATCCTTTCTAAATACACATATTATGATAAAAGATAAACTCTTAGAATATTAACATTATATATAAAATTTGGGATGTTACAATGGATGTTATCTAGAGATATTTGAACTTGTCTTCAGTACCAAGATAAAATGAGTAATGGGGATGATAGATGAAATAAGGAAGATAGAATAAGCTGAAACCCTTAATGAGTGAGAATTTAAGAAGGAGGATGTAATGGCTGACCAAAGAAGGTACTTGAGGAATGTATGTAAACTCTGGTGAGACCTTGAGGGTAGATAAGGTGCTAAGTTGTGAACCGTTCAAAGTGAAGAGTGTCACAAAATCGACTTGGCGTCCCTGAGAAAGCGGAGCATTACCAAGATTCGGTTGAGAGTATCCTAGACCGAGTACCAGACAAGATATGTACTCCCGATCTTCAACCAAAGATTACAACTTGGATTAGTTATGATACTCTAGCATAAGCACTCTTGGAGTTAGTAGTATTGGAGGTTGCGAAGGGTTGTAAAGCGAGTAGAATTCCAAATTAGACACATATGGTGAGATGAGAGATTACGTTAGATAGACTACCCTCTATTGTATGTGTGTACCCAAGGATCGATGACTCCACAATCCTCCATGGGGTCAATACAAGCTAATGATCCAAACAAAACAGAGGACTCCATAGAAGAGGAAGATCCTTCAAAAGGATCTGACTAGATCATATTAGTCTTGGAAATTAGTTAAGACGTTTTGTTCAAGTATCAAGGATACTATAATGATGTAATAATAAGTTGTATGACTTCATTTATCTTGTTTAAGTAAGTGAAAAGAATTATGAATAAAAGTGATTTGAATAGTTATGTTGTTGTTAAATTGTAATTCCCCTGATGAATTAAGTTTAAGTTTACCTATGCTAAAACTATTTAAATTCAATCTCTTAATTATTAAAATTAAATAAAAAGGGGCGTTAAAAATATCACATTCTGATGTTTGGTACAAATTTTGTAAAAATATTATAAAAATTGTTCATTCCTATTAATCTAAAATGTTAAATTACTTTATATTCCTATGATGAAAACTAGGTGTCTTACAATTCCATGAGAATATAAATTATTTTCTACAATAATTATCTTTGTCTACTACATTCTTTCACATTTTTTATTAATTTTTTAATTGAATATTTTTTTTTTAAATTACTAATGATAGCTAAACAATTTCTTAAGGATAATATGTAACATCCTATTTTTCTAAATTAATAAAAATCTTATTGTTTCATAAATAAATAAAGTAGTTAGCTAAATAATAGGAAATTATTTATTATTTATTTAGCAAATTAAGAAA